>CAUYQV010137828.1:0-25698 GCA_963574575.1 Galagoides demidoff
TGCCACTTAGCCATAGGAGGCAAACCAGCACTCCCCTAGGCCCTGTGAGGGGAGATCCAGCTCCACCCTCGGGTTCTCTCAGTCTCACCACATCCACACACTCTCACACACCTCTCACAGATTGACTGGCGATCTAGCAGACCTGGTCTCACACACCTGTCAACAGGTCTCCAGGCAATCTAACGCCCAGGAGGTGATCAGGCTCCTCTTCCACTAAAATGTAGTGGGCTCCAAATGGATTCTACCTTGCCTTAGACGTCTCCGTGTACCTGCCGGCGATCTAACGCCCTAGGAGGTGATCAGGCTCCTCTTCCATTAAAATTGTAGTGGGCTTCAAAAGGATCCTACCTTACTCTGGATGTCCTGGCGCCACCTGTTACCAGTTCCTCTCTGGTGCTCAGCCTCTGCAATGACCCGCCCCAGGGACCTCACCAGCTGAGTCTCAACCAGATGTTCCTCTGGGAGAATTTGTCCCAGGAGCACTCTGAGGACCGCATGGCTGGACCAGCAGGAGTTCCCCACGGGGGGTGATCTGCAGCGGGGGCAGAATCTGACCCAAAGAATCTGGCTGCACGGTTTTTCAGCCAAACCTCATTTCTGGGTCAGGGAACCAAGAAATGTAGCAGGAAACCAAGGCAGACAGAAGACTCCAGGCACGAGTTGATTAGAGGAAGCGGGTTTATTCGGCCGGGGGTACTCGGAACACCAGCGTGTGTCCCAAAACCAAGCCCTCCGACTCAATCTCTTGCCTCTCTTTTATCCACTTTTCAGGGCAGGAGTGCACGTGAGGGTCGTAAAACAGAGAGAGACACGACATCATCCTCAAGGTCCCAGGCTCAATGGGGAAGGTCAGATTCATCCGAGTCCTTGAGACCGGTTGGACCACCTGCCCCAAAGGCAGCAGAAACCCAAGGAATTTACTAGGTTACAATCTAGTAACCCCGCGTATGTCAGCGGAGAAACACGCAGACAGCAGAAATGCCTACAGCTTGGCTGAGGCCTACACAGAGCAGTTAGGATAGATTCTTTTAGTTCTGCTTTTACTTTCTTGCCCCAGTGGTAGTATCCTTATAAATGTGGACTAACATGTCCCTGATTTCACTTCCACTCTTGCCAAATTTAACAAGAATTTTATGGATGTTTGCTCATGGCTCTAATTCAAGCTCCAATATTCTCACGATGGCACACAAAAACACCCAACAATAATGATGAATGCCACCGAGCAAGACACCACCACGTATAAACATGAGCACGACTGTGAGACGCGGATACCAAGGTTATGAAACCTTACCGAGTTGTTCGTACAGTGCTGCTGACGTAAGCACACGGTGGCAAGTTCACACTTAATTGTCAGACCTTGTACATAATATGTACATAGACATAGTTAATATTTATTTGAATGCTCACTCTAGGCCAAACACTGAGCTATGTAAGACTCCATGTAATGCTCCCAACAGCCCTGGAAGGATAACTTCAGTTTGCAGATGAGAAAACAGATTCAGAGAGGGGAAGTCACTTACCTGAGGCCGCACAGCTGGGAAGTCTGGCTGTGAAATCTGACTTCCAAAGATCCCAAGCAGAAAAAGACTGTTAGGTCCTCCCCACTCACCTGAAGGGTTAGTAACTTCTAATCACACCCACTCTGAGCCCTCTACACTTTAGCTTTGAATCCTAAGAGCCCAGACCTTCATCACATTCCTGGAAAGGCTATCAAAGCTGCCATTGTATTACACCCGATGTTCTGATTATCTTCAAGACAGAACCGCCTTCCCCAAGGCACCGTCTCAGATTTTCCTTCATCATTTCCTTTAGGTCTCGGTAGGCAGCTACCATGTGAAAATCATACCTGTGATGTTGTGTAATTCCTGGTGACGTTGCCCACTGCCCCCCTTGGGGTGCCCTTTATGAAGTCCCCAGCTCAGATGCTCTGTAGGAGTCAGGGTAAGGAAGAATGTTCGTTCCCCTGAGGAATTGGATTGCTTTTTCATTCTTAGTAATTCAGGTTCTACATTTGATCACATTTCTTTTTTTGATGTGGCCGCAAGGAAACTCAGAGTCACATTTGCAAGTCCAAGGAGGCAAATTCCTTTACTGTCCTGAACTACAGTTTTCTGTTCTGGTTTTGATTGATCCTTGTGTCTACATCCAATTTATATTTGTTTTAGTTCCTTGTGACAAATAATAATTGATTGGGTGCACACAATAGCTCAAACTGTATTAAGCACTCTAACTGCATTAGCTCACATATCCCTGCCAATCTTCTGGAGTGGCACTCTAATTGGAAAGGTGAGAAAGTGAGGCTAATGTCACATATGTCAGAGGCACATCTGAGTCACTTGCTCCTAATCACCTCGCTTTCTGGAGAGCACGATATACTTTCTTGTCTGTTCATACCTTTCCTAATACCCCAGTATCCCCAGCTCCATCCTTCAGGGACACCCTTTCCTTGTTTCACTTTTCCTTACTCCTTAAGGAATTCATTCTCCCCAATTTTCATGACAATCTGGCTGAGGTCTGGGGTGCATGTGAGGATAATGTACCAGAGGCCGTGTCATTCATCACAGCCCTGACAGGTAGGCCAGCCTGATGCCAACCTGCCTTGCTTCCCACCTTCAGCTTCCTGGAGAGCCTGAGTGACAGATAAGTCTCCTGGCATAGCTCTCGGGTTCTGCCTGAGACCCTGCCCTACTCTGAGCCTCCAGGTCTGGCCCTCCCTGGTAAGCTATGCTGGGCCCTTCCCAGGGATAGTTCTAGTAGGTCTCCAGGACAAAATCTCAGGGTATGGGAGGAGGTGGTAGCATAGGGCCCATATGTGGGAGGCTGGAGACCTGCTGGATCACCTGAGCAAGTTGCTCCTGTTCTTGAGGCCTCTGTTGTGCAATCTGAAAAATGGGAATAACAATGCCTGTTCTGCCTTCTTCTCAGGACCACGGAGAGCTGAGGCATGTGCTTTCAGAGTCAGGGCTGGTCAGCAGGTCATTTCAAGATCCCCTTGGCCTCCGAGAGGCCTGCATGTGCCTGTCCCAGAGCCTTCTCCCAGCTCTCCCAGTTGTGGTGACAATTCCGGGGAAAGACCCAGAAGAACAGCGTCTGGGCCACAGCCCTAGGAGGTCTGAGGGCTCTGTTTTATGAGACTGGAGCACCTGAAATCTTTCTCAGCCAATGCCTCTGCTAGATGGCAGCCTCCCAAAATCAAAATCACTTATTTTTTTAGGATGTAGGAGTTTTTACTCCCATTTAAATTCCTTCTCCAAGCTCAAACTCCTCCCTGAAAATCAGCTTCAGACGCCCTCTCCAGGAAGTGTTCCCTTGGCATCCCCTCTCTCTGACCCTTCAGTGTATCAAACAGTGCCCTCTTCCCATCCACCCAGAAAACTATGTGTCCACCAAAGCCTGTGAATGTGACTTTATTTGGAAAATGGGCCTTTGCTGATATAATCAGGGCAAGGGTCTCAAGATGAGCTCATCCTGGTTTAGAGTGTCCCCTAAACCCAATGACAAGTGTCCTCATAAGAAAAAGGCAGAGAGAGATGTGATGCAGACACAGAACAGAAGGCATGTGAGGACAGACAGGGACTGCAGAGGTGGGGCCACATGCCAAAGGCCACCTGGAGCCTCCAGAAGCTGGAAGAGGCAAGGAAAGATTCTCCCTTAGAAATGGGAGACAGCATGGCCCTTGATCTTGGACGTGTCAGGGCCATCCTAAGAAATGAACACACCCTTATTTTGGCTCCCACAGTGTTCTGCTCCCCCTGAGGAGCCCACAATATTAATGTGATTATTGCTGGCTTAGGTGTCTGCCCTGAGGATGAGAACTGCGTCTTATTCAGCTCCATACATATAACTCTGGTAGGAGCAGAACACAGACACCTAACAGGGCCTCTCGACACCAGGTTTGTTCTGTTCTGTTTTGTTTTTCTGATGCTGTGTACCAGATCGACAAGTGGCTTGTGTTTGCTCACAGCATGATGGCCCTCGGGGTGAGGACATGGCATCCGAAGGCCCCAGGAGTGAGCGTTCCCTCGAATGTGGCCCTTCGTGACCTACCCTCATGTCGGGGCTTAGAAATCACATGGTGTCACTTCAGGCCTGCTCCTTCTATAATTCTATTGTGAAGTAATTACAGAGAAATAAGATCAGAGAAACGAACAATCAGATGAATGAAGGCATCCTTTCTTCTATCTCACTGGATTGGTCTGGCTATTAGAAGTAATAATAACAATGACACTGTTAATGCCATAGAACAAAGGGATTAAGGGTCCAGGAATTACGGGTTTCGCAGCCACCAGGGTTGGACTCTGGCTTCATGACTGTGAGCGATGTAACCTAGAGCAAATTACAAGCGCCCTCTTTAAAGCTTTGATTTTTTTAACCTTGGTGCAATGGGGCTAATCCAAGGACCAACTCCCGCTACCCCCCGGGCTGCCGTGGGAACTAAAGAAACCGTGTTAAGTGCTCAGGGCGCTACTGCACAGGGAAAGTTCACCTTGTGTTCATAGGTGAACTGCCCATGTGCTGGGCAGTGAGCCACAGACTCTATTCACATCTCACCCAGGTGCCACAACAACCCTATAGGGTAGGGACAGGAGTATGTGTCTTGGGTCCCTTCATGGTCGCCACTTGTCAGGGCCCGGGACTGGCCAGGTCTCCGGCCCCAGCTCATCTAGTGTCCAGGATGTGGACCTCTATGCTATTATATTATTGCTCGAGAACAATTACCCTTTAGGTGCCTTAGGGCTATTTGCCTTAGCAGAAGAGAGAGAAAGAGAGAGAGTCTTTGAGGGAGAAGCAGTCTTAGTAGAACAGATCTTAGCAGTCTTTATCAAAGAGCGTCTACGGGCAGGAGAAGGGACAGAGTCCGAGTAAGCGGTCCACGACAGAATGAGCTGATTCTCTGACTGACTTCTCCTGCAGCTTCTCCTTAAGCACCTCGTGGCTAGTTGCACCACAGGTGTAGACTGCCCATCCCTGATGCTCTCGTCTCCCAAGCTCTCACGTTCTCGTGTTGAGAGCTGAAACCCTTCCCCGTGCCCCGTCACCGAGGTGTTTCTTAGGATTACTGAGTGTTCTGAACTGAGCTCTCACTTCTCCCTTCCTTAAAGCTATATGGTCTACTACACACGTGCATCTTCAGATGGGGACACAGAGGCGACGGAAGTCCTGTGAAGCATTTCTCACCACTGAAGAGCACAGAGCTGGTGCTACTGATATTGCCGTCCTCTGCAGCGGCTGCAGCTACAATGAACATCTGCCAGGGTCCTGGATCAGTATCTGGTTCAGACTCCTCCTGCCTCTGTCATCTCCCTCTGCTGGTGACTACGTCTTATTCACTGAAGCCACCTAGGCCACCCGACAGGTGGGGGGGGGTTGTATGTAAAGGTATTTTACATACAATTTGGAACGCTTACATAAAACTGGTTAACATAGACTTCACCTCTCTTACTTAGTTGTTGCATTAAGACATTTATACTCTACTCTTACTAGATGCCTGCCATGTTACACACACTCATTCGTGCCCAGCCCCCAGCTCAGGGTCAGGCATGCCAGAAACACTTGACAAGTACATGCTTTACTTTTACTGGCTTCATGATTTATGGGGTGCTTACTATGTGGTAGGTGACAAACCCATCAGAAATGCTGTCATGACTGTCACACAAACAGCCCTGTAAGGGAAGGAAGGTATCTTTCTCCCCACTTTACAGATGAATAGACTGAGGCTTTGGAAACCAGTAGAGCTTGACATCCATGTTGCTGCAGTCATGATTACAGCTATTAGTGTTGCCTTCGTGGTTCCTCTGGCCTGTTTGGTCTATACTTGAGAGTCTCATCTCTGCCCCTCTGTTCTGCAGCTTCACCCGTACTGGGGCCCAGGACTCTGTCTTGGTCATGCTCACCCCTGCCTCTTGTCTGACTTATTCTCTCTGCCTCTCCCCTGCCGCCCATCTCCGCATTTGCCTTTCTTCACATCTCACACCCTCTGGTCCATAGTCTTCCTGCCTTCACCCTGCCGCACCCCTAAAATAGGTTACACGTGTACACAGAGACATACACACTAACACACACGCATCCACACACACACAACCCCAGCGTCTAGTGAAGGAAAACACTTGCAGTCTCCAAACCCAACAAATCATTGCCATCAAGAATGTTCGAGGAACTCCATTCTACAAATCCAAGAAGACAGCAACCCCAAAAGGAAAACGGGTAAAAGATAAGGGCCGGCAGTTTACAGGAGGAAAACCCTCCAAACCTCGGGCGTATCACAAATTGAAGATCAAGGAAATGTAAATGAAAACCACAAGAAGAAGACACTCTACACCTGCTGAATGGTGGCAAGAGCTATAAAACTAGGTAGTCCCTGGGTTGGCTGGGCTGGGGCATGGGCACTTCATGCCACACTGTGGGTATCTGTGAAGCCCTGAGTGAATGGTCAGGGAACACCCACAGCCCCACAAGGAACCATATGGCAGGATGCTCCCATGCCTCATTGGCAGGGATATGTCTTGTGCTTTCTCCAGAAGCAAATCCTCAAATGATGATTTCTGCAAAAATGATTTATTAAGGAGGCATTCCAGGAAAATCTGGTAAGGGAGTTGGGAAGTGGGAGTAGGAATGGGAGGCCAGGCCAGGCTGCACCATCCTATAAAGTCTCACAGAGGGTGGCATTGGGACTCTGGGAACAGGGCACATTGCACATTTATATCCTTCCCCCTGTCATGGGGTGAACATTCCCAAATGCTCCCAGCTTCTGTGACAGAGAGCCACAGGTACCGGCTGTCAGGAGTAAAAGCCCATGGGGAGACGTGTGCACAGAAACAGGCGAGGATCTGAGGGCACCTGTCTGCTGATGGCTGGAAGCTAGAGTGTCCATTGTTGGAAAGGGGACTGGTGAAACGGGAGTGGGTACCCACCCTGGTATATATCACAGGTGCAAGAACCAACAGAAAATCAGGCGTACGTACAGCTGCATGGAGTGAGCTCCGGAGCCAGCAGCACTGCGGTACGCTGAGAACATGTGCTTACAAAGCAGCAATGCACGTTTTGCAAGAATCCGGCCAAGTAACAAGATACACATTGAACGGATTAGAATGGTCCTGTGGGAGCAGGGGTGGGAGGGGTAACGGGGAAATGAATGCAATAAAGAAAGAAAATGAAACCAGTGTGGGGGCTTCCGGAGGCCTAGACATAAGGAGTGTCACTATGTCAACCCTCATGTCTCTCCTGAGGTCCAGAAAGACCCAAAACAAATGAACACCCCAATTTCTGCCTGGGGTTCATGCTTAGGTGGCACCCAGCTCTTGGCTTGGGTCACTGAATCCCTGGCTAAGCCACACTGGGCAGGCGAGGGGCCAAACAAGCAGCCTGCAGAGCCCCACCCGACATTCTTCCCAGTCGGGCCAGGAATAAACTTGGACTTGGATGAGCTAACGGAAGTAACAGTGTTGGCCCGGTCAGGGGCGGCTGTGCAGAGGCCTGGGCCCTGGTACCTCTATGGAGAGCCTTGCCCCTGCCTGCTGGGGACAGGGTGGCCACGAGGCCGGTGGCCGTGTCCTGCCCACACCTCCACAGCAGGTTGGACTCTTGCTGGCAAAGGACAACAGCCTCAGGTGGATATCACTGACCTAAGTATTAACAAACATACATAGTCCTCACTACATTCCAGCCACTGTTCTAAGCACTGTTACTATGAGGAAACTGAGGCACAGAGAGGGTAAGTAACATGCCCAAAGTCACGCAGAGAACTCTTCTGGTAAGCAAGGTGAGTCAAGCAAGTCGTTCCAGACTCAGGAGGAAGCTCAAAGACAGAAACATACCAGGCTTCAAATGCAGAGCCTGCCGAATGGCCAAACTTTGTCCACTACCTCACCTCCTTGGAATATTCCAGAAACGTCTGGCCTTTGCCCCAGTGGAACTGCCCAAGTTTTCCCCATGAGATCACTCTGTTGAGGTTCAGAGTGTACCTTTCATAGACGGGGCCAGGCGAGGCCCTAAGTGCCCTGTGATTTCCTCCCTCAATCCTCTCTGCCTCCGGCTAACTGCAGGAACAGGAAATGCATCTGACCCCAGGCACTGTGGGGGGAGCTCTTTGGGGGGGGTCCTCTGTCACTCATAAGTCCTTCAAAGAGGTGCAGCCTCTTCTCCCCTGCACCGGTGCTGAAATGCAGCAGAGCATGGGCAAGTACCTCCCCCTAACCCTGCAAGGTCATGGACCTCGTCCCACTTTAGCAAGGGAGGGCGTCTGAGGCTGAGGTAGGGGAGCGAGTAGCTGGCCTGAAATCAAGCTGTACCTCACACCTGCCTGGCTAGTAGGGCTGGAGACAGGTTGGCCACAGTCAGGTTATCTGGGTGCCAGTAACTACCTCCTCTAGCCCCTCCTCTAGCCCCTCAGCCAGCCTAGGGACAGTCAGTCCTTGATGTTGCTAGCACAGGGATTTGAACTCAGGTTCCTGTGAATCCAGGGCCCCACCTCCTCTGGCTGCTCCCTACTGGTCTGTGTCCCCAGAGGTTCAGGGGACAGCAGGGCTGAGGAGCATCCAGGCAGCGAATGTTTGCCTTCTGCTTCCTTTCTGTGTCACTGGTAAAACCCCTTTGCCAAAAGGGTTCCCTAAGTCTGTGAAGGACTCGTTCCCATCCTGTCCAGCAGTCTGTCCTCCATCTCTTTTCTGACTTGTTCTCTCTACCTCTGTCGCTCTCCCTGTCTCTGTCTTTGCCTTTCTTTGTGTCTCTGTGGTCTCCCTGCCTTCTCCCTCTGCCTCAGCCTCCTCCACGCTCTCCTCCGGAGCTAACTCCCAGTCATCAGTTAGCCCTCCCCTCTGAGAGGCTGGGCCATCCCTCACCTGCACAATCACTCACCTGGGTGCCTGGCTGGCCCAAGGGAGTCTCTCTCATCTCCCAACCCGATGTCTCCCTCATCACAGCCCGAGCTAACCTCTTCCTGATGGCAGCTCCAGGCCAAATACAGGGTCTAACAGCGCCGTGGGCGTGGGAACCCATCAGAGAAACTAGAAACTTTCCTTGTTCCGCAAAAGGCCGTGTTTGGCCTGGCTCCTGTCCCCATCTCGTCCCCCAGGCTGACAGCCCAGCTGGATGGCCCAGACATCTCTCATCCAGTTCTCTTGGCCTCTAAAAGGCTTTCAGGAAGTAAAAGGCCCTTCAGAGGGTATCCTGTTTTGTTGCAGGGGAAACTGAGGCTTAGAGAGAGAAAGTGATCCTCCCAAAACCACAGAAGAGAAGAACTTGATCTGTCTTGTGAATGGTGAATCCTTGGAGGCTAGAAATGTTCCTGGTGCTCCCCAAACTCCCACCTCAGTGCAGTCCATACAGACTGCTGCAAGGATTTGCAAAGAGAAGCTCAGAGAGGTTCAGTGACTAGTCCAGGCTCACACAGCCTTCAAGCATCAGCTCAGGATTTGAATAGAGGACTTGCTGACTCCAAAGCCCAAGATCATAGTCTCAGCAAGCAGCTGAATGATATGAGGCCTGTTAACCACCAACCTCACCCTCAAAAATGTGTCTCCTGAGCAGCACCTCAGCCTCTCCCAGGCCTGAGGTCCTTAGGTTTTTGCCTGATGCTAGAGTCCTCTGGCTGGTCTCACTCACAGAACTTCCACTTCCAGAGCAGAGACAACCATACTCCCTGGATGGCTCCAGGGGCACCTCAGTGGTTAAGATTCCCCCAGGCTCCGAGAGACTCAGGAACCTGGAAACCACACAGAATCTGCAGATGTTCCAGCCGCAGGACAGAATTAGCTCTGTGTCGGGAGAGAATTTCCTCCCTGGTCCCACGCTCACACGTGCGAGCTTACACTGAGTCACCACAGCAGAGCTGATTCCTGACAGGCTGCTCCATTTTCTTTTGGGTTTGGAAGAGAACATGGTCAAGCTGAGGAGTCCCTAAGGATGGACAAAAGTAGGGGGCTGGTGTCCCTGGATCTGCTCAGAGGCCAGAAGACCCCAGGAAAGCTCCAGGAGCTATTGAGTGCACAGATGCAGGGAGACACTCCCCCCACTAAAATATCCAGGCCTCTGCCTGGCATCCACCCATTAGAATGCTACTTTTTGAGCCCTGAAAGAATTTCCTTCCTCCCAGGAATCTCTGTCCCCAGATCCACTACCCTCCCCACTCTTTGTCCCACAGGCTGACCTGCATGACAGACTCAGTAGGCTCCTTGCCCTCTGACCTGCAGTTTGAGTATCAGGTTCTCAGGTTGGGTGTTCATTCTCCAGCTCCTTCCCTGCAGTCTGGCCACAGCTGCTCTGGGTACCAGGAACCCTAGTCCAGCCCCTCAGCGCCAGAGCCATCAGTTTTCCTGGCCTTTGCTAGACGCAGAGCATGGCAGCATCCCTCATACTGTCTACCCTAAGCTCTCCTCAACAACCTCGAGGGATTGGGTTGCCCATTTCCTACTGAGTCAGAAACTAGATTCTCAGTACCTCCCCCACTCCCCACACATCTGTCCACAAGTTCTACCCATTTCCTTTCCTAAACAGCTCGTGAATCTGGGCATCATTTCTGCTTCCTGCATGGCTGTGACTGGCTCCTCACTGGGTGGGCATCTATCCACCTGAGAGACGGATCATGTTCTACCTGGTAGATAGGTCATTTCAAACAGAAAACCACAGCGTGTCACTACCTCCTTAAAACCCCTTAGCAGCAGGACAGAGTGACTTACGTCTGTAATCCTAGATCTCTGGGACACCAAGGCTTGAGCTCAGGAGTTTGAGACCAGCCTGAGCAAGACCGAGACCCTGTCCCTAAAAATAGCTAGGCATTGTGGCAGGCACCTATAGTCCCAGCTACTTGAGAGGCTGTGGCAAGAGGATCACTTGTGCCCAAGAGTTTAAGGTTGCTGCTAGCCATGATGCCACTGCACTCAACCCCAAGGAGACAGAGTGAGACTCTGCCTCAAACAAACAAACAAACAACAGCAACAAAAAACAATGCTTAGCAGCTCTTTGTTGTTCTTAAAATCAAGACTGACTCCTTACTAAGGCCCAAGCAATCTAGACCTGAGGACTGAGCTGAGAATTGGAGCCAAGCCCCAGACCAAACCCCGACTTGGTACCAGTTTGCAAAGGCCCCGGCAGACTGCGGATACTTCCTTTCAAACAGCTCCATTATTTTATTGGGGGCTCAGCTGCTCTTGCAGCCATCTCCCCAGCAGCCTCCTAGCCTCAGAAGGTTCCCAGCAAGACCATTTGAATGGATGGCCATTCTCCCAAGCCAGGAAACTACTCTAGCCCCCGACAATGGGTCCAATGCACAAACACAGAGCATCCTCCGGCCACCCAGAGAGTGCTCAAAGCCACTGGGCAAATGGCCCTTGCCCCTTCCCATAAACATTGGCCCAGCCTGTGGAGGTAAATAGATCTTCTCCCCTGCTCATCTCCCAGGTGCCTGGGAGCCAGCGCCACCTTCAGTTAATCTCTTGAAATCAACCTTGCGTCTGTATGTGCAAATAACCCCCAAGTCGTGTACACAGTATATGTGGGAAGGGTGGCGGGCCCTGGGGATGCTCATGTCAGGGCTTCAGGATGTGGTCTAGCAGGGAGCCAGGGCTGAGAGACTTCTCCCCAAGCCAGGAGCTGGCCTATGGCACATACTGGGCACGCTACTCAGCGCATGGGCTTGGAGCGTAGCCTCTGTGGGGCGGAGGGGAAGGGGAACTGAGTGCCACCTGAGAAGCCTTTGTCCCAGATCCTGCCTGCCTAAATCCAGACCAGCATAGCTCACACTCACGCCTGGAGTAAAGCCTACATCTGATACTGCCCCCAAGCCCTTGCTCCTCTTCTCTAACGCCTTGAAATACCTGAGAAGTGGAAGCCAGAGGATCAGCCCCAGCAACCGTGCCCCAGCAACCCAGACTCCTCTGCTTATGAAGTCCTTGGTTTTGAGCCCTGTGCTTTGCTCCCTTCTCTGTTGCTATGCCAGATGAATGTGTAGAATATCTCACCAGGCCCCTTAAACTCACACCAGAGCCTTGGCCAGATACATGAGACCCAGTGGGCCATCCTGATAAGGAGCTTTGGACCCTAAAATGTCAGGGTTACATAATATTAACATTAGTCCAAAAAATGGAGACTTTACATGGTTTTTTTTGTTTGAGTCAGAGTCTTACTTTGTCGCCCTCGGTAGAGTGCCAGTGGTGTCATAGCTCACAGCAACCTCTAACTCTTGAGCTCAAGCAATTCTCTTGCCTCAGCCTCCAGAGTAACTGGGACTACAGGCTACTGCCACAACGCACAGCTATTTTTAGAGGCGGGATGTCACTCTGGTTTACACTGGTCTCAAACCTGTGAGCTCAGGCAATCCACCCGCCTAGGTCTCCCAGAGTGCTGGGATTACAGGTGTGAGCCACCTTGCCAGGCCCACTTTACATGTTTTGTATTAACTTGGATGGAGTTGAAGCACATTCTTCTCAGGAAAGAATCACAAGAATGGAAAAGCAAACGTCAAATGTGCTCAATACTAACCTGAAGCCAGTAGATGATCTAATACATGGGCTAACTCAATTCTATTCAAGCTGTGGGGAGTGGGGAGGAGGAGGGAGAGGGATCAGTGTGCTCCCACCTGATGGCCACAATGGAAGGGTATCTGGCACACCGCCTAGGCATGGGATGCAACTACCTAACAAATGCAAATATTGTAAGCTGATCATTTGGACCTTCATATTAGTCTGAAATTAAAAAAAAATAGTAATCACCATCACCTCTACACTTTACACCTCTTATGTGTGGCAGGACATTGAGAAGCACTGTATGAGCATCATCTCGCCCATTGTGAGCGGCTACTGTTAGGGACATGTTAGAGTCCAGAAACTGAAGCCCGGTGAGGTTAAGAGTCTAGTGCAAGATCATGTGGCTACTGAGGGGCAGGAGGATCTTATGCTCTTTCTTCATACCTCACAGCCTCTACTTGGTAAACGTCCTTAGATAGATCCCTAATCCTTTAGGGTCTCAATTTTCCCATCTATAAAAAACAAGAAGGTTGAGGTTGATAATCTCAAAGCCTCCCTCTCAGCTTTAAAAAACATCAGGGCTGAATGGGCCAAATATCTGTTCCCAGCCTTGTGCTGGGGGCCAGTAAAAAGACGGCAGGAGTCAGCCCCATGCTGTGTGACCCCAGGCAAGTTGATTTGCCTCTCTGGGTTGTGCTGAAATTATCTGTGAAATGGCAATAACAAAAGCTTCCTTTCTTTTTATTTATTTATTTTTGCAGTCTTTGGCTGGGGCTGGGTTTGAACCTGCCACCTCCAGCATATGGGGCTAGGGCCCTACTCCTTTGAGCCACAGGCATCACCCAGCTTCCTTTCTTGAAATGAGGGTGGGAAGAGTGTCCGGATGAAGGGATCCTCATGGACCCCTTGCAGCTCTAAGATATGGAAGCCAGAGGTTCAAGGTTAATTTACCACCCTTTCCCCAGCCCCTACTGCCACTCCAAGAGCAAGACTGGGTCCTTGCTGGTTACAAGGCTGACTCAGTCTCCTCCCCCAATCCAGGCTGCACAGTGGCTAACAGCCCACACATGGGAGTCAGCCAGACCAGGTTCAAAGGCCCCTCTTCAGCTCAGTGACAAAGGACAAATCACCTCTCTTCCCTGAGCTGCGTCTGTAAAATGGGACTAATATCATTGCCTCCCTCCTGGGTTATGGTGACCTGGTCATGAAGCAGTGACATGGATGCAGCACCTGGCACATAGTAGGTGCTCAGCAAGCATTTGCATAGAAAAATCAGATCGTGATGCTCAGCAAGGAGCATTAGCATTCCTGTCTCAGGACAGAAGGAAGGGAGGCTGAGCCCAGTTTGCTGATTCTGACCCAAAGCAAAGGGCTGTGTCTGCAGAAACCAGCAGAGCTCAGCTGGTTTGTGCTTGGAAGCAGGGGAGGGACCGGACCAGGCCACAGGCCAGAGGTCCGTTTCGCCTCCTCCCAGACCAATGCTGCCCTGGTCCAGATGAGGAACCTGGGGCTTCTGCCATCTCGAGTCCCAGCCCAGCCCCACCTCCCTCCCCAGAATGTCCACATCCTCTGCAAGAGCTCCTGCTAAGTATTTCTCACACTTGAGTCAAGTCCTTCGGCCGGAACCAAACTATCATCTGAGGGGTAGAGGTGTTGGCGAGGGCATTAAAGCCTAACAAGGAGGTCGCCTGCTCTCCACGTCTCTGAAGTTCCATTTCCACTTCTGCAACATGGAAATCCCCCAACGTCCCAGATACTGTGATGGTGAAGGAAATGACCTCCATGGTGCAGCTAAAAAAGCAGCCAGTACTTCATATGGTCTCAGATGATGACAATTTCCCTTTATTCTCATTTCACAGATGAGAAAACTGAGATTGGAACTCCATGGTTTTTTGAGAATATACCCACCAAGTGAGCAAGTAGGGAGGATGAGGAGCTCCAGGCTGGGCATTCGCTTCTCCTGCCTTAGAACTAGGCTTCAGTTCTAGCTTCCCTGTTTCTCAGCTGTGTGACCTTGAATAGGTGACTCCACCTCTCTGAGCCTCAGGCTGCACATCTGTAGCCTGTATCCCAAGGAGTGGTGAGGATTCAATGCTTATTACAATCACAGTCACTTTATTTATATTATACAGCACAGGGGGATGTATCTCACAGGGTGGAACCAAAATGTGCTCCCACTGTCATTTCAAGGTCCCAGGAGAACTTGGCAGGACACAGGCCCCTTCCAAGATCCATCCGCTCACCCCCTGAGTAAGCAGAGGCCCTGAGCACATCTGGTTGAGGGCAGCACTTCCTGGGCCCCTTGCTGGCTGCTCCATGGCCCTTTCACTCCAGGCCACCTTACTCGGGAGACTTCCTGCCGCCTGTCTGTTCCCGCCACAGCTCCTGTCACTGGAGGAAAGGCTCTGGCATGGGCCCTGGGAGCAGGGAGTGTGGTTTGGCACCCTTGCCGGGGAGAGGTCAGAAAACGGAGGTGCTACTGGAGGGTGAGAAAGGGCAGGGCAGGGCCCCTCCCAGACAGGATGACTCAACCCTCTGGGCGGCTGAGAAGCTTCCGACAAGACAGTCTTAACATCAGACTGAAGCAGGAGCAGGTTTAATGGATTCAGGAAATAGCACAGATCTGTGTGTCCATCTATCCATCCATTGAAAAGGCTGCTAGTAAGGACCACACTTTTTGTCAGATGCTGTGGAAGTAGGAAGGCCCAATCCCTGGCCTCATATGGCACAGCAAGTGGGGCAACAAGTCAATTGCAACGTACCAGGGTATCCCCAGGTCTCTACTTTTGCAAAAATAAGTGCAATCCAGGGAGAGAAAGATGAACCAAATCATTCTTGCTTTCAGTTTTCATAGGAGAGCATGTATTTCTTTGTGAGAGTGAAAAATGGTCATACCTTATCATTACATCTCCTGCCTGGTCCTGTTGGTCGCTGAGTTTGTGGTTGTGGTTCTGCACAAAGCAAAGGGAAGGTGGCCAGGGGAGCAAGGAGAAGCTTCAAGGAGGAGGTGGCATTTGAGCTGAGCCTTGGAGGGTGTGAAGCCTTTGTCAGATGGGGCAGAGGAGGAAGAAAGCATATCTGCAGAGGAACTGTGTGTGCAAAGTGTGGCTAGGGACTGTGTGTGTGTGTGTGTGTGTTCGTTCATGCAAACACACACACACACAGTGGGGGAGGAGTGATAGCAGATGTAGTTAAGAAAAAAATGAGGGATCCAAATCACAAGACCCCTACAAGCCGCCAACTTCATCTTATAGGCAATAGGGAGCCATGGATGGTTTTAAGCAGAGGGTGTCCATATTTCTGGAAAATAAAGCTCCATCTTCTAACCCAGATGGCTGATGTGGAGCTGCACTGGGAGAGAGGAAACTGGAAGCAGGAGAGCAGCAGCGGACCTGCTGAGCTGAGGGTCCTTCTGCTAGCTGCAAGCCCACCCAGAAGACACAGTCTTTGAGGGCTCCAGGCCTTGGGGCTCCCATCAGAGAGCCAGGGAGTCTGACAATCTCCCTGCTTATTTTTCTTGAGGATTTTTCCTCAGCCCACTTGGACAGGTTTACTTCTAGCGCCATTTCCATGGCAACCACAATGCTCTAAGAAAGGTCTTAGATGAGCAGATGAATAAGGACCAGCCAGGTCACAGAGAAGGGCCCACTCTGGCCAGTTCTGGGGGCTGAGAACCATCTCCCCCAAAGACCCTGATGAAATCTGGTCACGATGGGAATGGACCCAGGGTCTTTCAGCAAGGTGGGGGAGAGGAAAAGAGGAAGGAAGGCGATGCTGAGGAGCTGCCAGAGCCCACCGTTCATCAGGTAGGCACATCCCAGGACAGGCATCCCAGGCAGGTCAGTCCACAGATCCGCCAGAAGAGGAGCAGACCCTGGGGTCTGATTTGCAGATTCCAGAAAAGCATCCCCCCTCCCAAGACTGATGCCTGGTATGCTCTGAGCTGTGCCTTCAATTCCACATCAGAGCTCTCTGTTTAACTCTCCCCTAATGAACTGTGTCAAAGTAATAATGTTGACGATGGAGAAACAGAGGACTGCACGCAAAGAGACGGGGTCTTCCTGGCTGTGATGATACAGCAGATTGATGGCAGGACAGGGACTCAGACACCAAAGCTGTTCCTACTGCAGCAGAGACAGTGAGTGGTGAGCAGGAATGCGTGAGTGTGAACGCGAGGTAGTAACACTTGAAGGTCCAGGAAGAGGCTGTGTGCACCAATGCGGCACAGAGAGGGAGACGCAGTGGAGAAACCTGTGGCAGTGGGAGGAAGGGAGGCCCAGGCGGGAGCTCTGGCCTCTTTCCCTTGCCTTGCCCTGGAAGGCCAGCAGCCAGGAGTCGCTCCCCCAGGCCAGGGCTGCCCCAGACACACAGAGCCCCTGGCTGGTATTCTAGATCCCTTGGCCTTAGCTTTGGCAGAGCCCTCTGCCTGGGGCATGCTTTTCAAAGAGCCCCTTGCTCCTCCCAGCAGCACCACACACCAGAATCCAGACAGAGTAGACAGGGGAGAGATCCATCCTGCCAAACACACCAGGCATCTGGCTAGGAGCTCGGCTCTACTCACCTCCCAGCCACCAGTCCCCTACCTGAGAGGGGGGTGATTATTATCCCTATTTCACAGAAGTTGAAACTGAGGCTCTGAAAGGAACCAGATCAGGATCCCTAGCCATGGCCTGGTAGAGCTAGGACTCAAACTCAGAACTTGAGAGTTGAAAGCCCGTAGCCTAAATGCCCCCAGCTAAACTACACAGAGATTTCTATGTCCTTGTCACAGTAGCTCCCAGTGAGCTGATGGGCACCTTTTACTACCAGGCTGTGAGAAGTGTTGGAGTAGCATCCCCTCCTCTCCCTCCTACTTTCCCTCCATCTTATGAGCATAGCTTCTCCAGCGAGACCCAGAAGCCCTCACCTGCTGCCTGTCTGGGGTCCTGGAGTACAGTCCTGGGAACAGAAACTGAGAGGCTAGGGACAGTGGCTTTAACCCCCCACCCCCACAAACACACTTATCAGTTTCTCTGCTCAGAATATGTTCATGTCCATTTTTCAGATGTGGAAATTGAGGCAATAGAGAAGCAAGGGCAATGGCCCCGGATTCCTCAGCTAGGAAGGGACAGAGGTGGGATTTGAATCTGGGCTACTGTGACTCCAGGGTCCCCATTTCCAATTTCCATGGGTGTCCCTGTGTTCTGTGGCCTGCCTGCTGGGTGCCGGGTCCTGAGATCTAGTTCACATTGCCTCCACTTATGCATAGGGCAGTATCTCATACATCCATAACTCTGCCTGATGGAGCCTTTGGTGACCCCAACTCACCTACCTCTGGACAGTGCCATCTCCACAGGGCAGGCAGGAGGGCTGTGTGGACCCCTGAGAGATCCCAGAGCCTTGAGTGACCCCATACACCCCCTGCCCAGGCTGCCATCCTGGGTGCAGGGCCCTTAGAGCAGTCAGGCAGATTCTGGCCCCTGGAATTCCCTGGATTCAGCCCAGAGAGCTGACAAATGGCTGGTATAGCTGCCAGCAGCCAGGACGTGGAGTATGAGATCCCACCCTGTTCCCAGGCTCCGTGAGGGAGGGACAGACTGCCCTCCCCTTTGACCCTGTCACTAAGCTGTCACCTCTCCCCAGGCAAAGCCCAAGCCATGCCCCAGGACCCGTCTTGCTGGGAAAACTTCCCCCACCCTACCCATCCACAGAAAACAAAATTCTGGTTGAAAACCAGCAGAGACTCTAGAATCTTAGAGAAGTTTTGGGATCCAGGGGTCCCAAGCCCTTAAGTTACAGAAAAGGGAAGTAGACAAGAGCAGCTGAGAGCCCCAGCCTGGCTCAGCAGCAGCACACCCACGCGCCGACTCCACGCACCAACTCCACGCACTTGCTGGGTTATCTCGTGTTCTGAATCATAGACTCCTCATCTGCAAAGCGTGTGGATGTTAAGGATTTCCTGAGGTTGCACGAGTAGGGTGTAAAAGGTGCCGCATCAGCCCAGTTTGCTGGAGACTAAAGGATGTTCTGGGATTTAAAGTGTTCAAACCAGGCGAGTCCCAGGCAAATCAGAACAGTTGGCCACGCTATGTCTATCCAGAGCCCGGCTCAGACAAACAGGGCCCTTGGCTGTCATGTTTAAAGAGAGCCCTTTCTGGAGTCAGTTAACAGCAGAACTTCTAGAAAGGCTGGTCAAGTCACTAGAAAGCTCTTCCTTTTTTTTTTCTTTATTTGTACTAAAGTAACCTCAAGCAACCTGCCACAAGGTTGCTCAGCTCTCTGAAGTCACATGAGACAACCAAGACAACTGACTGCTCCCTCCCCAGGCAGTGGCCACTTCCTCCCTTAACCTTAGCCAGCACTTCCTCTGCATCCTTCTTACCCCCTTGCCAGCCCCCCCTCCAGGCCCCAGGGACAGGCGGAAGGGTATAGAGTTCCTTTTTGCTTGTAGGTTTGTCCATGTATTCACTTGCTCGTATACTCGCTAGGTACAGAAGCAGGGTGGGGTTGGTGTCAAGAGAGGGTCATTTGTACAGGGAACATAAATTAAAAGTGAAAGGAGGAAAGGAAGCATGGGTGGGGACAGAAAATGGAGCCAGGACTGAGGGGGGAAATGGAGATAATAATAAATGCCCTGAATGCTTACTTACCGTGGGAGGGCCAGTACAGGACCTCCCCCGCCCCCCACCACTCTGAAAAGCAGGACCAGTTACCCACCTCACCTGCTTCTTTCTCAAAACAAACCTACTGGGGGAATTACCAGGCACCCTGGTGCTAGCAGCAAAAGGATTTATCCAGAGGTCTGTGAAGAGGGGACATTGCAGGATGTGACCTTGAGACGAAGCCTGGAGTTTCCGGTTGTTTCGAGACAGGGAACAAGCTCGCTGCCTAAGCACAATACTCCCTCCGTGAGAGCCAGTGCCCGAAACTGAACTTCAGGAAAAACCACTTTTCTAGAATATCTGAGGAAAGGCCTCAGCCGAGAGGGCTTCTAGTCACTCTCCCCAACACCGCTCCTCAGAACTGATGTCTTTGACAAAGTTAGCCGCTCTAAGCAGGACGGACACCATTCCTTCTCCACGATTCTCCGGGGTAAAACCGAGGCTGGCACACAGCCCTTCTCCACACCGGTTGGGGCTGGACCTGGGGCATCATTACACTTGCTCCTCTGTTAACAGGTTTTATGGGCCTGACAAGGGCATGGTGACCCGTGTGTAGAGTGAACCTTCAGCCTAGCTAGCCTAGGACAACCCCTATTGGTGACTCTGGCCCTAACATATAGCAGGCACACCCTGTTAGGCTCTCAAAGCGCCCCAGTTTGGACAATAAATCACATAGTTCCCCACTCACAGATCACCCCCTCCTGGGCCCCAGAGAGGAGAGGGGCCAGGGCAGTAGAAGCTTCTATGAATTGACCCTGCCTGCCTACCAGGCCCAACCCTAAGCACTTGTCATGAGAGCCTTTTAAGATAGGTAACCATCATGAGGCCCATTTGAGAAAGGAAATCAAGGTCCAGAAAGGTATGGCTGCTATCTGAGAAGATAGCTCTGTGCTAGGTCCCTGTGCCAGGGGTTGCTTCTGCCCATAGATGACTATTCTTGTTACGGGTATTTTCCGGATGCAAAGACAGAGCCTTAGCTTACAGGAATAAAAGGTGCCCTTAGGGCTCGGCACCTGCAGCTCAAGTGGCTAAGGTGCCAGCCACACACACCAGCTGGCGTGTTCCAATCCAGCCCGGGCCTGCCAAACAACAATGACAATTACAACCAAAAAATAGCCGGGCGTTATGGCAGTGCCTGTATGTAGTCCCAGCTGAGGCAAGAGAATCGCTTAAGCCCAGGAGTTGGAGGTTGCTGTGAGCTGTGACACTACAGCACTCTACCAAGAGTGACAAAATGAGACTCTGTCTCTTAAAAAAAAAAAGATGCCTTTCCAAGGCCCTAAGATGTCAGGCCACCGAGTGTGCAGATTTCAGTGTCAGCTTTCTTCAAATCAGGCTCATGGAGCACTTGGCCCTTGGACAAGTGGTGTGGCCTCTCTGAGCATTAGTTTGCATCATCTGTAAAATGGAGCCGAGTCTATCAACTTGCTTACTATTGGGAAGAAAACGAGGAGCAGAAGCAGGATTGGCACCCAGACCCTCCAACTCAGCCCCAGCTCCTTCACTGCACCAGGAGGAAGCCATGTCCCCACCGCCAGGAAGTTCACAGCTCTTAGCAGAACTGGCTGCTTACTTTGAGGGATCATTGCAAAATGAAAACACAAACCTTTATTTGAAAGTGATTAAAAATTTCCAGAGGGCAACCACTGAGCATCAGTCTAAGTGTGGGCCTTCTGAACCCTGTGTGGTCACTCGGTCACCCACCCATGAGATCGTCTCTGTCCCTGGGCTCTGGGGGATATGGGGAAGAGTCTTCAGCACTCCAGACCTCAGCAGGACAGCAGCTTGGTGGGGCAAGAGGAGGGAGCAGAGGAGAACATCTCCTCAGTGTAGGCTGCAAGGGATGAGAAGGAGGGGACAGGAGAGGACAGACACAGAGGGACAGGAAGAGGAAGACAGAGTGACGGGGCAAAGCTACAAGGGAGGGGGAGGAAGACCAAGGCATAGCAAAGACAAAGGTCTGAGGGACAGAGACCCAGAAGGAAGAGGAAGGGGATGAGGCTAAAAGGAACCTCCTGCTGACCCGAGTAGGTTCAGGAAGACCCAGAGGAGACACCCCACCGTAGACAGGGAGGGGGCCCATGAATGGTCATCCTTCCGGGGTGTGGGAGGGGTTGTCATTTGTTGTATTTACACAGGAAGGGTAGCCCTGGACATCTCCCAAATTCCCAAAGATCAGAGAGCTATGGTTGTGGTGCCAACACAGTAGTAATGGGAGGGGCCGTGACTGGGGGTAGGATGCTTAGAGCCACCCAGCAACCAATCAGATCAAGAGCTGGTCAGAATAGCCTATGGGAGCTCCTTGGTCTCTGGTTGATTTTAACAGGAAAGGTATGTGTTACTTAATGCAAAGCCTGCTGGTGGCAGGCTGGAGGCAGTGTTTGGGAAGGTCCTCGCAGAGACAAGCTGGACTGAGGGCTGTTTTCTTAATCAAGCATGGGTTGCAGTCATTGTCTTTCGGAGAGGTTCTCTCTGTGCATGGTTGTTAGCATGAAGGAGAGCCTGCTAGAGCACGTTTTTTCTACAAACACTATACCAAGAGTTCAAGGGTACTCTCAGAATGAGACAGCACGCCCACTGTGTGACCTCAGCCACCGGAAGCCACTGTGGTGCCTTATGATGCTGAGGAAAGATAGAGTCCAGGTAGAGCTGGGTTTAAAATCCCAAATGTGTTCATGTGATGGCCAACGAAAAAATTGCAATGATGACCACGGGCTTTAGAGGTTATGACACACTTAGTAGTAACAGAATCACACTTGCCATTCACCTAATGGACAGCCATTCAGAATCCTAATTTGATTTTTTAAATTTAAATTTCTGGCTAAGCAACACAACTCCGTCTAATTGGTGATGTCCGAACCATCTGTAACTATAAAAGGGTTAGAATGAAAAGACTCATTTCTACCCCACTGCCACTGGCCACCCAGTTCCTGCTGCACCCATCTCCTTATGTGAATTTCTCCTGTCTCCCTCCAGAGTTGCTTTGGACAAATATAAAGGTATGTATTAATTTCTCTCCATTTTTGTATCAATGGAAGTTTACTAAACACACTATTTTGCAACTGGCCTTTCTTAGCTAACAATACCTTTCAGAGATGGCTCCATATTAGCATGTAAAGAGCATTCTGTCCTTTTTGACAGCTGCATAGTATTCCATTGTAGGATATATTTTTTTTCTAGCTTTTAATTAACTAGCCAGCAGGACTTGTCTTCAGTCTCTTAGTGTTATAATGTTATAATAAATTGTGTATAATTTATAATGCTATAATTTACATTATGTAATGTATAACTAACACGCATATCATTTCCCACATATTCTTAATAGGCTCTGGAGCTCTCAAGAGCTTATCTTTAATAATGAGAAAACAGGTTCTAACCCCTCCCTTTGCATGCGCCATACTATGCTTTGATCCATCAAGAACATCCTTCAAAGCCACTTAGACGTCCAGTCCCCATAGAACCTGGGCTGTGTCAGTTGTGCAAGGTCTTGTGAGAAGTCAGGAAACCTGGGTTCGCATTCCAAACGCACTAGCTGTTTCAACTCCTGGTCCTCAGTTTCCACATTTATCACATGCAGATGACAATTGTTCCCAGGGCTGCTGAGGGGATCAGGAAGGAATTCTGAAGATGTGTGACACAATCTACAGTACAAAGGAGGGAATTTATGCCCGAGGACCCCTTGTCAGCCCCCAAGGGCAGATCTGGATTGTGTGGGTGTCCAGAAAAGAAGCCAGTTAGGCTGGAGGAGGGAGTCTCTGCAGAGAACAGGGCAGCGACTGGCCATCAGTGGGTCTGTGGGCTTATTTCCAATCCTGCCAGAGCCTGACCCCGCAAGAAGCCACATGTAAGAGGTGGCTTGGTGGTCCCAGTGCCAGGGAGCAGCCCTGAGAAGCCCCTGGCAGCTGCCAACTTGAAGCTGTTTTGTGCTTTTATTCTGTCTTAAAGTTAAACAGTGACCATAGTCCTAGGGTGCGGAGAAACACCTCCCCTCCATGAGTTGATCCCAACATGCTCCACCCCTCAGGAAAGGATCCAAAGGAATTTTCCAGCCTCACCCATGGATCATGAAAAAACAAAGCCTGGCGAGTGACAGAGTGCCCACCCCATTTCCAGGCAGGGTCCTCATCTCCCTGTTTGTAGCCCTCACGTCTTCGCTGCCTGCCTCCCTGAGGGCCCCAAGTGACTGACAGAAGAGCCTTTGTCCCCTGCTTCCCTGCCTCCTCACCCTTTGCCAAGACCGTGGCCCCACTGATATAGGTTTCTGAGGCCTTGTGAGCACAAACCCTTGGGACTGCCATCTCCTTGATCTGTGAGAACCATCACCATCAGCCGTCTGAGTTCCTCCATACCTCACTCTGCCCCAGCTTCCCAACAGCCCTGATGACCACCGGTGAGGAACTGGAGCTCAGAGAGGCCAAGCAACCTCCCCAAAATGGCACAGCTGAAAATGGTGAAGCTGCAACTTGAACCCAAAGCCATGTGTAGCATATAATAGTTGAGGGCGCAGGCTCTGAAGCCAGACTGTCTGAGTTCAAATGCCAGCTCTGCCACTTAACTATCTGTGAGAGCTCTTTGTTACTTGAATTCTTGCCTCTGTTTCCCCATTTATAAATGCAGCAGAACTATTACATATCTCATAAAGTTGCTGTTAGGATACGGTAAGAGAAGGAACGTAAAATGCCAAGAACAATAATTTCTGGCCCATGGCAGATTACCATTACTAGATAACTAATAATCTAATAACAATATTCACTATATTGTTACATAACTTAACAAGTCGTCTATTATTATTGCCATTACTATTGGTTTTGAGTATAATCATGAACGTTGCCATTGTGTGACATTGCCCTAGACATAAACATGATAGGGTTTCAAAAGAGTTTGTTTTAAAAAAACAAAACAAAACAAGAACACCTCCTCCCTCCTCTCTGAGTTTCTGCCACACTGAGGTATAAATATCTGATGCTAGATTACCTATTTCTCATTCACACCTTACTGAGCACATACTACCTGTCACCTGCCAGGTACAGGGCTAGGAGCTAGAAATACAAAAATATAGCCTCTACCCCACCCCCAAGACTCCAAGCCAGGTAGGAGTGACAGGCAATAGACAGTGAGTAAATCATGGCAAGGTAAGTCCAGGGGGGCCTGGGGAACATGTGGGTATAACATCAAATCCAGCTGCCATGTCAGGGGAGGCTGCCTGGAAGAAGTGAAACTTGGGGGTCAGGAGGGGCTGGCCAGGGCAGCTTCTAGGCTGAGGCAGCAGGAGAGGCACCCGCCTGCTGCACACCCACAGAACATGGCTGCGGAGGAATGTTATGAACTGAGTTGGGATTTACAGCTTTGATGGCAGAGACTCAGGCACTATGTGGAACAGAAGCAGAGTTTTAACAAGAATATATGGACTCTGGTCTCTCCTAAAATCCCAAAAGGAAGGTGTGGCCAGAAGAAGCAGCCCTGGATTTCCCTCCCCAAGCCCCAAGAGGTGTCCCACATGTGAGGGCTGCTTTCTCCTGAGTTCCAGCAGAGCTCAGCCCACTCCAGACACTGGGGACGCAGAATTACCATCTCGGGGCCTCAGGCTTCTGCCACTTCTTCCGCCTTGTTTAGAAATAGCCCAAAACGCCAGCCCATCTCCCAAGACTCTGGTTACCCGGAGGCAAAGCCCTTTCCTTCCTTCCTTCTTTCTTCCTCTGTTTCTCCTTCCTTGGCCAGAATCACAGACATTTGCCCCGATTTAGCCTTCTTCTCCCCAGCTCCCATCCTCTGGCACTGGAACTAGCAGCTTGGGATCCACTGGAGTCCTCAGGCCACGCCCACCTCTGCACTGCTCCACCCACCTTCCTGTACCTTCATTCATCTATAAGGGAATAGAAAGAAGTTGGGCTTTGGAAGCTCCAGCACAGTCATAATCAAAGAAACACAGTCCAGCAGCCAAAAGCACTTACTGCCCCCTCTCTCAAAGAACATCTCAGTGGATGTTGTTGGTGCCGGCTCGGGTCCCCTTACTGGCAGGGCCGCCCATCTTCCATCTGCAGAGAATGTTAGATGCTAACAGTTCACAGCTGCCTGACTTCTTCTCCTGAGAATTGCCCTCAGCAGAACAGGATCTGCCTCTTCCCAACAAGAACTGTCACAAGTTACACTCCAGGACTCCCCATGGGATCAGGCTGAGGCTGGTCTCCACCTGAGACCCCCTCCTCACTTAACTCCCTCCCTTCCTCTCCTTTTCCTGAGAACAGAACTGGGACTGGGCCAGGGGGACACCTTCCTGGGGGTGGGGGCAAATTTAGGGGCAAGGTGCCAAAAAACTCACTAATAAATAATACTGAAATATTAATAACTCACTGAAATAAACAATGCAATATATTTTAAAATCAAGATTAATTTGAAAATAATGCATGATGAGTGAAATACTAAAATTTTATTTAATTTTATTTTATTTTATTTGGGACGGAGCCTCAAGCTATCCCCCTGGGTAGAGTGCCATGGAATCACAGCTCATAGCAACCTCCAACTCCTGGGCTCAAGCGAGTCTCCTGCCTCCGCCTCCCAAGTAGCTGGGACCACAGGCGCCTGCCACAACGCCCGGCCAT
>CAUYQV010137829.1:0-17621 GCA_963574575.1 Galagoides demidoff
CAGCACTTTTCACATTGCCAAGCCCCTCTTGAGGCAGGGCCCCAAGTTTCCATGCCCTCCCATTGCCACCTGTTTTACTTGGGTTTCCACCAATACACACTATCTTTCTTCTACACTAGAGCATTTACGCTACTTCCTCTATGGCTGGCATCATTCCTGGACTGCAAACTTTGAGGCTTAGTTTGCTGCTTGTAAATTGTTACCAAGTGTGGAATTGGCAATGAGTAGCATCAGGGCTACACAGAGTGATTGCTTATTAAGGCTTGTAGGGCTTTGAAGCCCATGGAGGCTACAAAGGGTAAATCAAAACCTCTCCTGACAGCTTCCCTAATCCCAAGGACTACTGTCTTCTTTTATGATATCATTTCTCTATTTCACACCTCATGGGAGCTTCCTGTCTCTGACAACCAGCTAACGTAGAGGTAAACAAAAGCTCTCATTAATGCTCTTCTCAAATCCTACCTATGACAGCCAGAATGACAGTTTTCATCATGCTCCTTTTGTTCCCAGAAAGAACACACAAGGTATCTAGAAATGCTTAATTCCCCTAGATGTGAACCCCTAATCATTATTTATACAAAGATGTGTTTATTCTCTCCCAAGTATAAAAATAGCTTGGGACTGACAGCAAAAATGTGAGTCTAGAGGCTTCAAGAGAAAATGTAAATAATTTCCAGTTTTACAATAAAAATTAGAATAGGTTTCCATATCATCAGGAGGAAGTAGAGCATAGTGACTAGCCTGTGTGTGTGCTCAGCTCAGTCTGGCTGGGTTAGATCCAGAGTCCACCAGGGCCTATCTGAATTACCCAGGATGGGAACTGACACACTTTTTGGTTAAAGGCTGATAACAAATACAGCATTTGGGCTTTGTGGGCCATAAAACCTCTTTTACACCTATTCAGCTCTATCATTGTATCATGAAAGCAACTATAGAGATTATGTAAACAATTAGTGTGGCTGGATTCCAACAAAACTTTATCCAAAAAACAGGCAGTGGGCTGGATCAGGCCCAACCACTGCTGATCAGGCCAAATCACTCAACCTCTCTGAATCTCATCTATAAGTAGGGACAATAAATTATGTAGATGCTTGCTTGGCACTCAATAAATTATTTCATTATTGATATTGTTTTTGTTATTTTTATGTAATTCTACATCTAACTTCCTACTTAATGTTTCCACTCTGTTATGTGATTGATGCTTCAAATTTATTAAGACCAAAATGGACCTCTTGATGTTTCCTATTAAACTTAACTCTCTCACAGACTTGCCCAGTAAAGCTGGTCATAATTTCATCCTTTCAGTTGCTCAGGCCAAAATCTAGCCATCAATGTCAAGTCTGTTCTTTCCCTCAACCCCCATCTCCAATCCATTAGGACATTCTATTGGCTATATTAGCTAAATATATCCAGAACCTGATGACTTCTCCCCACTTCTACCACCACTGCTTGGTGTGAGCTCCAATTCCCTTTTTTGGATAATGGCAAGAGTCCCCTAATGAGTTCCCTACTTCCAGTCCTGCACTGGGAGTTCTCAAGTAGCTGTCAGTGTGACCTCTCTGAAAGTAAGTCAGGTTGTGTCATTTCTATGCTTGTCATTCTGTGGTGGACCCCCAGTGCCCTCAGAGTAAATTCAAGTCTTCAAGGCCCCATGTCACCTAATTCCCTCTGCCTCTCCCACCTCATCTCTGCCTAGTCCCTCTGCCTTAGCACTCTTGATGTACTCTGCCAGGGTCACCCTTGCAGGATGGCAAATGTGCCAACTATACCTCCTCCTGTGGGAAACCCCTTCCTCCAGGTACCTGCATGCACACTACTTTTATCTTTGGGTCTTTGACAACTTCTCAATGAAGCCTTCTCTGATAAGTCTACTTAAAATTACAACTTGGCCCTCCACCCAGGACTCCTGATCCCCTTTACCCTACTCTCCACATTGTTTCTCACAGTACTTACCATTCAACCCATTATATTATTGGTTTATTATGTCTTTTTTTTAAGTTATGTGTTTCCCTACTATAATGTAAACCTGTGAAGGCAGAAATCTATTGTTTTCTGCTGGTGGTTTCTATGCTCTCAAATTTGTGCCTTATAGGTACCCAGTCAATATTTGTTCAGTAAATAAATGAATACAGCATTATCATTAGATGCTGTTCAAGAGTAAGGCAGTATAAGATACAAATCTATATGATTCTAAAGCATTCTGCTTATTCTCCACAATTTCTCCCTTACAATGTTCCTCTATCTCAGTGTTTTTCAATCTTTTTTATCTCATGACACTCTTGAATCTATGGTTGAACTTCCATAGCACACTTAAATTATGTTGTTTTAAAAAACAGCAAAAAGAAGAATATACTTACTGTGCTTTAACTTCTTTCCCAAATAATTTAATTAATGAGCTTTAAAAATTTTAGCTGCACACCTAAGATCCTCTCCCAGCACACCAGTTGAAAATTACTACTCTATATAATGATGTCTCAAAAAAAATTAACTGAATTTCTTGAAAAGAGATGTGGTAGTTGGATCTTTTTATGGTAGCTTGAGGAAAATCCTCCTTCCATCTTTCCTTTCTTCTTCCTATAACTCCTTAAAGTGTATTGGTTTTTACCCTATTTGTAACTATTTTGAAAGCTTTAGGCTCATGAAAACTAAGAAGATAAGCAATATTTTCATGTCCAGTATATAATCCTTAGAGATTGTTAAGAATTAAACACAAGAAATGAAGTAATCAGAAACTATGCAGGAAATATGACAAGAAAAACATGAGGAGGGTGACTTCAATTTTCTGTGACTAGTCAAGTTGCCATACCTTTCCTGATTCGAGGTAGAAGATTTGTTCCTAGGGGCTAATTACCTCTTCCTTCTAACCAAGAAGTAGTAAGACCAGTGGTGGTGCCTGTTGCTCAAGAGTAGGGCGCTAGCCCCATAAGCCAGGGGTGGCTGGGTTCAACCCCAGCCAAAAACTGCAACAGCAAAAGAAGTAGTAAGACCAGATTTGGAACTAGGATGAGGTCAGTGAGGTATTTGCCTCTGGTATAAAAATCAAGAGTATGCCAAAAACTTTGTATTCAAGAAAAATATTGCAATATTCTGGAAGATTCAAATATGCACCCTATACAAAACCACCTATTTCTGTCAATAAAGTTTAATTAAAAGAAATGTCTCAGTGGGTGACAACTCCTGAAGACAAGAATTAAGTTCTGTGATCTTTGTGTTCATTCTTAACTCCTACAAACAACCATCAGCATCCAAATGACCCAGCTCAGTGGAAAGAGATTGGCCCAGGAAGCTGGTGACCAGCTTTCTAGTCTTGGCACTGCCACTGTCCCTGTACAAGATTTATCTCTCCTCAGCCATGAAATTAAATGTTTGGGCTTCATCATCCTCAAAGACGCTTTACTTCTAAAATTCTGCAAGATGAATTGGCTGAACCTTTTTTTGAATATTTAGTCATGTATGCTATTTGTCTTGCTGCTTTAATCCTCTGCAATCACACTTTGTTTTAACCAAGTTCCTTTTATCTCTTAGTTTAAATTCTGCAGAAGCTGAATTCTAATACTGGTGTAGTTGAAGTGTACCCTGAATTAGCCTCCAAATCCCATATAGTACCGGTCTACCAGCACCTCTCCATACTGACCTCTGCTCCCCTTTCTGTACACATGATCATGTTATATGCTTAGACTTGTTCTATTTCTGCTGCTTTCATTCTGCAAGTGCTTTTATATCCTGTTCATTCATGTTTCAGAATAATGATGATTTTACACTAGAAACTCATTAAAGGCTCACTTTTATTTCTACCTGAAAGTGGGACCAAAGCAAATGGGTACATATCAGAAAGATTTGCAGGAGTTGGAAGGAAGAACATGGAAGAACTCAAGTAGGTTAGACACCCACTTCCCTGAAGGGCTCCACACTCGGTTTTATGAGCAGAATGGAGGGAGGAATAACAAGGTAGAATCAGAAAACGTATGGTTCAACACCTTGATTTGTTGCCACTAATGCTAAAACTTTATCCAGCCTCTCTAATAGTTAAGACGACTTTTTTCCACAAAGCAATGTTAATTTAACACTATTTTTACCTTGTTTTAAGAAATCTATTTAAGTAGTTCAGAAGACAAAACAGATTGAGTTCCCTCTGCTCAATCATATTAATTTTTTTTTCCACATGAGTAATTCTAATTCTTCCTTAAATGTCTAACGAATTTGACACTTATTAGACATTGAGATTGAATTCTGATACTGAGCCATCTCTATCTCCCACCTGTTCTATTTTCCCACCCATACATAAGGCAATCACTAAATTCACAGAAGCAATCACAAATGTCCATGTTTTCTTCTGATGAAAAAACTTTCCATTCACTTGTCTCATTTGAGGCCAGCCAGGGACTGGTTGAAAGGAAGGTACCTACTTTGTCCTAAACCCAGCCAGTGGCCATAGTAGCTACTCCATCTAGCACCATTCATCATAACAATGACTCAGGAAACATCTTTTCCTTTCCACTTAGAATGATACTTGCTGGGCCAATAGTTTTCAGGCAATGTTTTGTCCCAAGATAACCTCCAGATGGATGTAGGCTAACATCTTTTCCTTCCACGTTTACTGTCCAATCTTCTGCCTGAACCTTGGTCTTTATAAAATTCTTTCAGGCAGTTGACCTTCTCAGAGAAGCCAGAATCACAAAGTACCCAAGATATTGAACTGAAAAATTCAAACAATCAGTGGATCCACTTGACAGATTATAGTACAGGTTCTCTAAAACTTGTTCTTATTGTTTCTTTGAATAAATCTTGATCATCAAATTATTTTTAAGACCCATTTTCTCACCAAAATGAAGCTTTTCAAAAGAGAGTGTCTTTTATTATCTATGAAGATGGTTTGCTATTTTTTGAACATGAAAAAATATTCTAAAATTTCACTACATTTATAAAACAGTAAGAAAGAATGGGTTAAGTTTTAAAAGAAATAATTATTTATAGCATAAATATCAGAATACAAAAATAATTTCACCATTAACTATTGCTTTCCTATCTTAGTCTCTAAGTCTATGTGTGTATATGTGTGTGTGTGTATTTTTAGAGACAGAGTCTCATTTTGTCACCCTCGGTAGAGTGTTGTGGTGTCACAGCTCACAGCAACCTCTAGCACTTGGCTTAGGCAGTTCTCTCACCTCAGCCTCCCAAGTAGGAGGGACCACAGGTGCCTGCCACAATACCTGGCTATTTTGTTGTTGTTGTTGCAGTCTGGCCAGGGCTGGGCTTGAACACGCCACCCTCGGTATATGGGGTCAGCACCCCACTCACTGAGCCACAGGCACCTCCCTGTCTATGTATATTTTGAAGGTGTGATATTTATATATTTTATACAGCGTATACTGGCATTCTTTTCTTTTCTTTTCTTTTCTTTCTACAGAGTGACACACTGTCATCCTGAGTAGAGTGCTGTGGCATCATAGTTCACAGCAATCTCAAACTCCTGGGCTCAGGTGCAACTCTTGCCTCAGCTTCCCAAGTAGCTGGACTATAGGCTCCCAGTAGAACACAAGGGTAGTTTGTTTTTTCTTTCTTTCTTTCTTTCTTTCTTTTTTTAATTAGAAACAGGGTTTCACTCTTGCTCAGGCTGGTCTCAAACTCTCGAGCCCAGGTGGTTCACCTGCCTTGGCCTCCCAGAGTGCGAGGATTGCAGGTGTGAGCCAGTGAGCCCAGACTGCTCTCATTTTTAATGAAGAATGCTCTGGGTGACTAGATAGTTACTTGTGATAGTAATGCTCCTATTGAGCATTTCGTCCTAACGTTGGCAATGTCACAAGTCACTTTAGGGGCTATAGACTCAACTTGCATTTCACTGTCTCTTTTACCTGTGCCTACAAAGACTTCTTCCATCCAGTGAACCTTGGATTCCATGGTAATCATGTGACTTACTGAATTGTAAATAAAAGGCTTTTTGTGATACTTCTCTCTCCATCTGTTGTCCCCATTATTTTTACCCTAGAATACAAGGATGAGACTGCAACAATGAACGATTTACTGTGTTCGCGGCATCCTATGTCTGCATGAGAATTCTGTAAACACACTAAGGAGAGGAAAGCAGGAAGACTGAACTAGCTTGGATTGTTGAGCCATTGCACAGCTCTGGACCACCCAAGACAAATAATCTCTTCTATTTCAAAGTATTGTTATACATTTTCTGTTAGTGGAAGCTGTACTTATTCATTAATAATACAGTAAATAAGCCACAAGTTTTTTTTTAATATATCTGCAGAATTTATCTCCAAAGACTTTAGTTGTAACACAGCGATGCCATTAACCATGACTCTGACAATGACACATTAGAAGCTTCCATGGAGTTCTCAATATTCCTGTTGGTTCTACTCTTGCCATTCAGGCAACAGACTCCGGGGTTGGCAATGCTTGTGCAGATGCTTCACCTCTGGTGGCTCTCAACTAGCCAAGCATTTTCAATATATTATCCTTCCTACCATCTAAGACCAACACTTGTTAGAATTTAGGCAAATTTCCCAGGTGAGGGAAGGTGCTGGGAGCATCTGATGACTTTTTTTCTTTATATATTCATGTATTAAGCAAATGTTGAGTATTGAACTACATACTTGGTAAGGCATTAGGGTGTCCAGATAGCTGACTGAGGAAATTTCTGAATTACAAAATACATCTGGAGACAAGGAACCCAAAACATAAAGGTACCTAATATGTGGCTGTTAAGGAAATAGAGAAGGGTGATTATGGGTCTGAATCTAAGGCAGATTAAAAGAAAAAGGGAAGGATGGTGAGGAGTACAGTTGGGTACTTTTTTCCAAAAGTTGAACATTCATAATATGTGCTATATGCAGGAAGGTACACCTATAATAATTGTACAGCTCCACAAACTGAGTTCCTTTGTGTAACCTGAACCCAGGTCAATACAAAGAAGTATGATCTGCATCCCAGAGGTCCCCTCATTTCCTTCTCATTACAGTCCCCCCAAGGGGTAACTACAATTTCACCTTATAATGCTACAGATTAATTTTGCCCGCTTTGTTGCTTTATTCTTATGGGTCCATGGAGTACCTACTTTTATATGTCTAGCTCCTTTTGATCTACTTTATATTAGTGCAACACACTCGGCTTGTTGCATAAAATTCATAGCTTTCCGTTATATTACTGGTCTACAATTTCTTTATTTGTTCTACATTTGATGAATATTTTGGCAGTTTCCAATTAGGAATTATTGCAAAAATATGTAAAAACATATGTACAAATCTTTGGTGCACTTATGTGAACATTTCTGTTGGGAATTTGTACCTAGGGGTGGATTTTCTGGGCCATAACACAGGTATATATTTAGTTTCAGTAGAAAATGCCAAGAATTTTTCCCAATGGTCTTGTACAAGTTTATATTTTCACCAGTAGTGTGTGAACTAGACACTGGGTTAGGCAGCTGCTTCACCTTCTTGCCAATACCAAGTAGTTTCTATGGTTTTCAGTTTAGCCACCATGGTGTATCTATAATAGTAACTTGTTGTGTATGTGTATGCGTGTGTATGTGTGCTTATGCTGAGGTACTTTGCTGAAAATATCATTAAAATACAGCACAACTCTCAGGCTCAATGAGTTCTGACAAGTACATATATGTAACTATCATTCAGATGATGGTATATAATATTTTATCACTAGAAAAGCTCTTTCATACCACGTTTCAGTCTCTTCTGAGGCACTCTTGTAATTTCTAACACTGTTCTTGGACCTCTTACACGTAGAAACAGCTTGGATCCAGCTTCTTTAGCTGCACATATTGCAATTCCGCCATGTTGTTGGTATGTTGGTAGTTTGTTTTTTCTCATTACTGGATCATGTTCAATGGCATTTTTAGAAGGAGAAAGGCCAGCCTCACCCAGTCTGAGCCTGGTCTGTCTCCCAGAGATCTGAGGGTTGTATCCCTTCTAATACCTGCCTTTGTAGAATCATACATCTTTTGGCATCAATGGATGGTCTGACTTACTCTTGCCTGGTATTTATAATTGTTTCTCTCTAGATCAGTCATATTTTGATGGAATTAGTTTGAAATGACTCATTAATATCAGAATGCCTGTTCTATTTTCTAATTCTTGGCTTTTTATTTTTGTTTTTGTCCTTCTACACACTTTTCAGTTTCTTTCTATCAGATTTATAAGTCAAAGCATTTGATAAGAATGCCCTTGAAAATTTTCAGTCCTTCATAAGGCTGTGTGGAAATTTAACTCAAGCAGTTTCGGTGTTTAGCTACCCTAAGCGTCCCATCCCATGTGGGTACCCCAATGGCCTATAACTCACCATTCAAACCAAAGTTCTAAATTTTTTGTTTAATGTTCATTATTAAGGTGCTAAGTGTCTATTAATAAAGTATATACCAGTATCTCATTCTTTATATTCAAAGAAAGACATTTATTATAATACATGTACTAATATAATCCAATGCTATGATTTATTTGGAATTATCTTTTGTGGGACCACATTTTAATAGTCATTGCTGATTACAGATGGCCATTTTCCCTCACTATAACAGAAATAACTTGCCTCATGTATAAAGGCACAAACTATCTTCCAGAATACTTTTATGTAAGTTAAGTACAAGGTACTTTTATGTAGTTCCTGTTCTTTCTCCACATTTTCTTTCTTTCTCCCTCCTTCCCTTCCATCCTTCCTTCCTTCCACTTTCTTTCTTTTGATGTATATGAAAGAGCTTGACATTTAGCTCTTAAGATCAGCCCTCCCTGGTCATGCTAGAATGACATTCCTAGTCGTACACTGGTTTCTGCTTAATTTACCCAGCTGGTTGACTTCAGTTGTGGTTTTTGTTTTGTTATATTTTCCGTTTTCTATTGTTTTGTGTTTTTCTCTTCTTTTTTCCCTACTTTCCCCTGCCCCACGTGTGCTCCTTTATTCTTTCCATGCTGGTGGAAGGAGAATGCGCATATACTTTTTGTCCATTACAGATAGATTTGTTTGTGAAAACTAGAGCTACCCTAAGTTATTTTCCTGATGTATTTTTCTGTGATTTGAACTCCATAGTCTGGCCCCTCTAGTGGCTGCTATCCAAACCTTAATCCATTTGGAATATTCAGCAAAAAGAAAATGAAAATACCAGGTACACTGAACAGTTAAGATTTGGTATTCCCTAGTAAGACACTAATTATCAAAAAAGATTATCTGGTTGCTATTTATTTTTAATATTTATTTATTAAAATTAATAATCTTTCCCCTTAAAGTTCTCCTTGGAAATCTTTTATTGTACTTATAAAATTTAGTAAATTTATGTCACTCAGCTTTAAAGAGACTTTAATTAGTGTTCTGTCCTATAGAAAGCATTGAATATCAAATTTTTAAATATTTCAAGCTCAATTTATTAATTTTTATACTTTCAATGTGCTTTTTAAGGTTTAAAATAGCTGAAAAGCAAAAAAAATTTAGATAATTTAAATCACTCCTTCAAGTCTATAAATTAATATTATGAAATTAGAAATTTTAAATTTATATTAAACAGTTACACATTGTCTATACACAGAATAAGAGTTCAACTTCAAATCACATGTCCAAATCAATTACTGCACATTTCACATTGAAATCACGAAGCTGATATATTACTCTCATCAGCAAAATTCTTTCAATATTATAAACTCTTAAAATATCAAGCACATAATTAATGCAAAATATGAAGACCATAATTCCTTTAAACATGTCTATATTTATTTCCAAATTTTTTCTAAGTCAAAAGATCCGTATTTGATACTGATACAGTTATACTGTCTAGACAATTTTGAGTTTATGTTTTCAACTAGTGTATGTTATGTAATAACTAGAGATATTGTGTAGGACCTTGATTAAAATTTATTCACAGGAATTTTGTGGTTGCTGTGGCAGGGACTCTAAAACAGAGCAGATTGCCTGCTATTCTCAGTGTGAGTCCTCTCAGTATCTTTTCTTCTGTCTTCTCAGAGAACTTTGCAATTCATGCTGCTCTACATTTGATTAAATTCAGCTGCTTGGTTTCATGCTGAACTATTTTCATTGTTCTCCTATCAATTAGAGCTACACAGGTCATAGCTTTGTTTGATTCCACATACCTCTGAGGTCAAACATGCCATCTTAATGACATGAACAAAAATAGGTTGGTATGTATACTATGTAAGAAGAGAGGGCAAACGATTTAAGAAAGTAAAAGACCAGAGTCTACTTAACTAGTGATGCAGAGGGTGCTTTTACTATGTCAAACTCAGAACCATTTTTGCCCATAGAAAACCTGTTCTCATTCATACACACACATTTAACGTAGACTTAAGAAAGAAAAAGTTAAAAGAAACTTCTTATTTAAATATTTATTATATGCCAGACATCTTATCTGCACCTAATAACCCTTTGAAATAGGAGCTACCAGATTTATATCATAGATGAGGAAAATAATGCTTGGGGGGATGGGAAAATTTTCCATTTCCTGCGTCAAGAAAATTAGCAAGTGGTCAAGACCGGATACAAAATGGCTGGATCTAAAATGTATTTGTTCTGCATCTAGGGACAAGCTCATCATTTGGGGAGTGGAAGATGCCAGTAACTGTGGAAAAGGACATGAACAGTAGAGAGCTGGAAAGCAGAATGGCTAAGACTTATGGCCTTGCTACTAGAATTCAGATAGAGAAGGGTATATGTGGTATGCATGCACGTGGGTGTTGGAAATGGGGTAGTATATATGGAAAGGCTAGCCATGACCGTAAAACTTTCCCAGAGCTGAACTTTGATCTATAAAACACATACAGAATGTTTTTTTCAAAGATAATGTGGCAATTAATACAAAATGAGTACAGAAGTTGCCACACAGCCCTCAGACGAGCTACTTTTTTTAGGTTGCTACTTATATCTCTCAATGTCTTAGCAAAAGCAATCATATGATTGTTTCGTAGGAGAGGGTTATTTCACTGACAAATTATAGATGGCCTGTGACTGTACACTGACCTCTTGGCTTTCTCTGGTATCCCTGGGAGCAGTGTAGCACTGCCTGCTATCTTAGCAATTTTATTAGCCCTGGGATGACAGCTCCCTGAATTACAGGCATCACATCTAGGAAGAAGAAATTTGTCCCTTGATGCACTTCTTGATAGAGTAAACCCTCTTAAATGATGACAGACACCATCAGTCCACAGCATACCCGTTCTAAAGTGGGCTTCCCACCACACGAGTCACAGTCATACTCACAGTGCCTCCCTTAGCTATATCCTTTTTTTTTTATGCCCACATTCTCCTTATAATGTTCTTCCTTCTTAACTATTTCACTGTTGCACTTTCAGAATAAGGAACGAAAAGTGGTCCAGTTAGTTAAAACTGTCTTAGCAAAAGGGATGTATTGTATGTGTTTCAGGTTTTGATTTGAATGACTGTTAGGGTCACAATTTGGATTCAACAGGGCCAACCAAACTCAGTCCAGCTCTTGTAACAGCCATTCTGCAATTTCTGTCTTCTTTTCTATTGTGTGTGGACCCTGAAACCGTATTTTTTATGTAAATTCTGCCTTTTACAAGTTGGCATTCAGGTAAAAACCTATTTTATTTAGAAAGGCTATACAGAGTCATGGTGAAACATGAACATTCTAAAAGCAGGATTTGTAAGTAACAGAATTCCTTTGTATCATTTCCCAGAGGTATGATCTTGTGCAAATCATTTAAATGCTTTTTACATCAGTTTCATACAACAAAAAGGGAACAATAATATTTCCTACTCAAACATTTACTGTGGGGATTAAATGAGCAAATATACCCAAACCATTGGAAGCATGTCAGTTGCATAGCTCCTACTTGCAACTTGTCATCAATCTTGTTTTATTAGGGAAAGGGCTGAGAGGTTGAGCGGAGAATGTAAGCTTTGGGTGGAACATGCTGCTGTGGGTTTTCTATCAGCTCAGATCTCTGAACCTCAAGCCTATGATTAAATGAGAGTCAGCTGTAGATTTTGTTGCAACTCATTAGAATGGATAATGTGCAGGACTTATTTCTGTCTGGTCTGGATCCCCATATCCTTGCAACAATGTCCCTCTTCTTTGCTCAGAACTCTCTATGGCTCAAAAATTAAAAACTCACAACCACAATAGCAAACAAATCTCAGCAATATCTAAAGAGAGAGTAGGAGCTAAGCAAGTAAGTTGTCTTGGTTAGGTTCTGTAAGTTCCATGTTCTCAGGCACAAAGAGATCACAATTACATTTTACTCACAGGTTTGTTGAAAAAGTAAATCCATAACATAATAATGGATAGTAATTTCTCTGGAGGCTAGTTACTTTTGGAGTTCAGTTCTTATGACATTAACCAAGTTCTAAATTGTAAAATTATCCTGAGTCAGATAGTTATGGGTGAGTATATAATAAAAGGCTTGATTCTCCAAGGACAGGGTCTACCATTTCTCCCCTTTCAGAGGTCTAATCAAGTAGGAGGTTTGGGAACTGAATCCAGGAGGGCCATCTGGCCAACCAGCCCTCTCCCTCATTCCTCCTAATGGGGTTTTCCCTTGTGTTCTTTGTTGCATCTGCTCAGTGGGTGAATGCTGATCCCAGCCAACGTCTCCCCACTCTGTTACAAATGCCACCCTCATTATCTTGTTTAGTAGACAAGGGCTACCGTTCAAGGGCCAGGAGTCCATGCCTTATAATCCTGAATGATACAGATGGTGTGTGGGCATGGATTCAGAATTTTTGAGTTAGAAAAGACCAGAATACAGCATCTCTATCAGCATTATTGAGTAGAATTTTCTGTGATAATAGGAATGGTTTATGATCTGGGCTATCAATATGGTAGCCACTGGTCACATGTGACATTGTAATTTAACTAGTATGACCAGCATGTAAATTTTAATGTGATGTAATTTTATTCACACATAGATAGGGGCTATCACACTGGACAACTTGGAATTTTTTTTTTACTTATTTTATAAAAGGCAAAACTAAGGCCCAGGGAAAGGAAGAGTGACCATCCCAAAGTTGAAGGGTTGGTGCATGGGGCTGGGATCAGAGATTGGGTACACATTATTCTAGACCAGTGCTTCCTTTCTTTTATCATCCTGAAGCCCTTAAGATAGTTCTAGAATCCCGGTTGTATTAGTGAGATATCAGAGTCTCCTATCTTTGTGGTATCCAGTTTCCAGTATCCAGGAGGCAGTTTTTATTGTCATCACCCTCTGATATACTTTTGTTCTCTGTTGATCCGGGGTGAACAAAGAGATGCCTCTGCTAATTATAGGGACAAGATTTCACCAAAGGCTGGATTAGGCAAGGCACATGGTAACCTCCCCTGCAACCCGGTAGTTTTTTCTTCAAAGATAATGTGAGTTCATTTGCTCAGACTCTGCATCTGAGTTCCTCTGGAGAACTCCAGAGGATGAGATGGGAACGTTTTCTTACAATCTTTCCACACAGCAACTTTTGGGATTTGTCAACAGTCTCAGCAACTCTCGTGATAAATAAAATCCTGAATGTTTGGCACATTTCAAAGCGAATTTTTCTTGTCAGGGTTTTGCTAGCCTCTGGGTGGTTTCTTATGAGGACATTAGTATTCATTGACAGATTCATGTTAAGATACTAGAAATTGGCACTCAAGTAGAGTGTGGCCAAGGGCTTCAGTCCTAGAAGATTTTCAGCTGTTGAGTGGAGGGATGCAAAATAAAAAACAAAAACAAAAACAGAAAACAAAACCCCACCAACCCCCCCCCCAAAAAACAAAACAACAAAAAACACATCCTGTGATTAGATACACATAACTACCATGAGATAAAGCATTTCAGATATTTCACAGCTATCTAGCTTTTTGGGACACTAAAATCATTATTCAAGACTCTTGATCCTGTGGACAAGTTGACCAGGGGTGAAGGAAAGACACTACAGTAATCACAGTTTACACCCCTTTTCCTTGCTTTTTCTTCTTTTGATGGTGTAGTCCAGAAGGTTTCAACTTTATTCCCACACTTCCTGTTTCTCCCATATAATTTTTTCTGAGTGGGAAGATTTTATAGCCAAACCTGTTTTTCCCTGCCATACAGTAAGTGCTTGGTAATATATTTTTAAATATTTAACTTTATGATTCTTTTGCATATCGTTTTCATCTCTTGGGGTCTCGGGATTAGGGATGCATAGGAAATAGTAAGCCGGCTCTGTGTAATTTCTTTATCAACAATAGTTCCTTAGCTCCACTGTAGACTCTAAGGTATCCCCCAAGTCAGCTTGAGCAAGAAGAGATGCCCTGCAACATCCAGAAACCAAAGGTCTGTAAAAACTGAGGCAAAGTAGGAGCCAAGAGATTGACAGGAAACAGAGTTTTTCTTTTCACCTACAAAGATACATTTCTGACCCTCTTATGTGTGAAGGCAAAAGGGCATGTATACAGGGGGTAATCTATGTGCTTATTTGGAAGGGGCATGTATATGTGGGTGCAATCTATGTGCTTATATCGAAGGCAAGAGCAGGAGTTTTCTTCTTCCTCAGAATAATCTCAGATTCTGATTCAGATGCAGAAACTTGGTCACCTGATATGGGGTGAATAGGTGCTACCAAAGCCCCTTCAGGTCACTTCACTGGGCCAGTGATGACAAAAGTTTCTCCATAGACCAAGAGAAATTTGATGAAATAGGTAGAATTTTGCACCCCTTAATGAAATGTTAGGGAAACACAGTGCACACATATGGTGAACCAGAAGGCAAAGTAGATTCTGGATGATTTTAGCATGAATATGTAAGTGGAGATAATAATGGAGCAATGAGCTCTCTTCTCTTGTACTCAGTTTGTGGTGCCAATATTGTGGATAGTATGGTCTACACAGCAAGTACAAAGATCACTGAAGGAGAGTGGATGTGAACGGGCATTGGAGTCAAGACAACCCGGCCTGAGTTGAATACCCCCTGCGTAACCTTGGGCTAGTTGTTTATTTTTCTAAGCCTCTGTTTCTCCATCTTTAAGTTGCAGATAACAATATTCAATTGGAAGGATTCTTGTGAGGAAATATATGTCAGTGTAGAGCTTGACGTGTCACGATCAAAACATGGAGCATGGCCATAAGTGATGATGTCTACATATTTCCTAAAATAAATAATCAGCTTATATTCACACCACAAGGAATCCACTGGCATTTCTTCAAAATCTGGGCCATATCTTCTGCTTTCCCAGCACTTATCAGCCTGTGGATGCAAAAAGGGGAAAACAGCAGTGACATTCAGATTCCCTGAATTCTTGCCCCTTTTGTTCGAGCCTTTCTGGGGAAGGCTCCCATGTGCTCCTGAATAAGACTGCACCCCCAGGCATTTTCTGAAATCTGTCAGTGCTATACAAGACCCAAGAGTGCTTGGACTGACTTGACGTGACATGACAAGGTTCAGTCTCTCTGTAATACATAGATAAGAATAATATCCCACTTTCCATCAAAGTTGCTTAAACAGCTGAAAAATTATCAACCAGTCAAACCATTTTGAAATAGTTTAACTCTAACATACTGATATTTTCATCTTACAGACTTCCCTAAAGGGATGATACTGCCTTCCGTAGAATTGCCTGCTGTCTGTATTCTATTACTGCAGCTAAGGACATGTTTGTGTTTCTGTGCTGCATTTTGTTTAGATGGGACTCTCATTCTCTTGCTTAGTTCACAGAGCTTCTCAGAAAACAGCCATCTGTACACGAGGCTCATATATAAATCTATCATCCCTGGTGCTGCCCACTTATGATACACTGCATAGTCCCACCGGGGTACCATTCACATAGATGATGACTGAGCTAATTTTAAGGAATGTGATGATACAATAACATGATATAAGTATGAAGAACTATCCAAAAGTAAGGTACTGTGATTATTTCTTCAGAGAGAGCTATTAATGGTAACATAGACTGTGTAGAATTTTGAGCAGGGTTGGTATTTTCCAAAACAATAGGCTGACTAGTGCTCAAGAGATAAAAGCTACCAAGACTTTTAAAGTAATGGTGTTAAAATAGAAAATAGGTCATGTCTGTCAGACTTGGCATTTTGATAGTTAATTTATTGTCTTGGGAAATTCAATATTGGCAGTAAATATTCACACATTCCAGTAATCTGGCCAGATGATGTGAGATTTAAACTTGGTGTTAAGTCAAGAAGCAGGAAATCAAACCCAACAATCCACATAGAAGCTGCAGGTGTCATGAGAGTAGCTGGAGGATGAAGACTGGAAATCAAATGGAGTGAATCAGCTCCTAATGTAGCAACATGGGAGGGAAAGAGAATTACTCCATCCTCCATGGACCAAGTGGCAAGGGCACTCTAGAACAAATTCTTTAAATGATTGTTCTGCTGGATTATGTTGTATAAGCCAGATCTTATACCTCAAATATGGCCCCCAAGGAGTACCATCAGAAACACCTGGGAGCTTGTTAGAACTATAAGACCCCACCACACCCCAAGACCTCCTGAATTAGAATCTGCTGTGTCTCAGCCTGATTGCCAGGTATCCATATGTACTAAAGTTTAAGAGGCATTAACTTGGAATTATTACGTATGGAAACTATATAAACTGGCTCTATTTAACTTAAGCTTCAAGGGGGAGTTCATTAGAAGGGTTTTCAGGGATCTCAAAGAATTGGAGGAGGAGTAGATCAAACAAGAATCACAAAGGGAGGGAATCTCAACAACATGAGAAGCAGGAACTTCTCCATGGAATGTCACCATTAACATGAAATAGCTCTGCTAACCTTCCTTCCTCTCTCCCTCCCTCCTGTCCTCATTTTTTTTCATTAAACAAATATTTAACAAATACTATTTGTCAAACACTGTGATGGGCAATAGAAATCCAAGGAAGATTATTGAAAAAGTCCCTACCCTCATGGGATTTACAGTCTCATGAGGAATGTAGAGTAAATAAAGAATATATAACAGAATTCATATAAAAGTAATCACACAAATAGTTGCATGGTTACAATCACTTGAAGTTGCTTGTGGTCTGGAACGCAATGGAGTCCTGTGGTAAGAAGTAGGAGCTAGATCTTAGAAGCCACACACAGAAGAGAAAGGCTGCTGTTCCACCAAACCCCTCTGTTTTCCTCATAGGTCCATTAACATTCTGGTTAATTGAATGTCGGTAGGAATTGGTAAACATCACCTACAGGCCTGGCCTGCAAAAACTGTTGTAACCCAGCCAGTTCCCATGCCCCCCCCCCCAGGGTGGCAGAGAATGTGCTTCCCAGCCCATTCCCAGGCCCCCACCTTCCCCCTAGGGTTTCCAGGAAACTATAACCATTGTTACCCAAACTGTAACTTTTGCTATCTGAACTGTAACCATTGCTAACATAACCACTGCCACTCAAGCTGTAACCATTGTTACCCAAACTGTAAACCCAAAGCTACACAGAATCCATTGGCAACCAAGCTGTGACCCTGCCAACAGCAATGGGCCTTGTACACAGAAAATAGTATAAAAGATAAAAAATCCTGCACTTTGGGGCTGCTGGTCTCAGAACAAAGCCCCTGTGCAGGTGAGAATAAATCACCAATTAATAGCATCTGAGTGGGTCCGAGTTTATTTTTTCATAATGCCAAGGTTATTTCAAAACTTCCCACTGAATACACACTGCTGTTTACCTTGTCAGCCACTCCCCCAAACCTA
>CAUYQV010137832.1:0-13242 GCA_963574575.1 Galagoides demidoff
CTCTCTCCTTTTCCCATTCCTTGCACTTTTATTTTCTATCTCTGTTAAGAATTGGAGTTTTAAAACTTCAATTTATTAACTTTAGTTTTTTAGTATAAAAATAGTATGTGCTTATTTTGGAAAATCTGGACATTAGAAAGAGTGGAGGGAAACCCATTCTCAGCATCCAAAAGCAAGCTGGTTCCTTGTTTCTTTAACTTTTCCTAAGTTGTTGCCCTTGGAGGTTGCTTGACCCTCTGGAATGCCTCCATGAACTTGATTGCTGACTCTCTGCTCAGACCCTGTGAACTGCCCTCTGGGGCCCGGAAGAGGAGTGTCTCCTGAAAATAGCATTCTTGGAATGGCCAACTTTCCCTGAGGGACAATATATGATGAGGAAGGGTTTTCTTGTGCTATTTTTGCCTTCTTCATTCAGGCAGGATGCATGGGTCCTGTTAGAACAAATGATAACAATTTTGCAACTTCTTTAAAATAATAAATGTTTGCCAGTCCCGGCTCCTTTTTAAGAGTTTGCTGCTCTAGATAGTAATGTTTATGCCTTAATCAGGATAGGCTAAATCCAAATGTTAGTAGCTCAACACAGTGAAGACTTGTGTTTCTTGCTTGTGTTATAATCTAGTGCTGTGTTTTCAGAAGGCTGCTTCTTGTGGTCACTGAGAAGGCTAAGCTTCCTCTATTCCCGGCTTTACCATCTTCTAGGGGCTAAGACTCATTCACATGGTGCTTTGCATCCTTTTGGCAGACAAATGAATCAGGTGAGCAAGGAAGAAAGTATGCTCACCCTTGATTACGTCAGCCTGGAGGCAAAATACTTCAGAACTAGTCCAGAGCCTCACCCAGTCGAAAGGGGGCCTGGGCCATACAGCCCACTCACGTGCTGGGAAGAAGAGGAAGCGTGCAGGTTGATGACCACTAGCAGTTTCCGCCAGTCATGGTTTTCTTTTGCCCAAACCACCATGACTGAGCCTTACTTTGGCCATGTAAGGGGTTGGTCTTCATATTACTCAGGATACAGGTTGGACTGTTATGCCAAAGGCCAAAATGACAGTTACTAAACAACACAGAAGTTAATTTCTCTTTCACTTAGAGCATAGCATTCACTGGTGACCTGGTAGCTTCCTGGTGCTCGAATCCTCAAATGCAGTTTCTGTGCAATGGTCTCAGGTGGCTGTTTCAGTTTCCACCATCATCCACATTCCAGTCCATAGGAAAGAGAGAGGGAGAGTGGAGGGCACAACCTGACGGCTACGTGTATTCTTTCCCTCGGCCTGAACTTGAATCAGATGACTATGTGTTTTTCCAAGAAGGCTGGGAAATTTGGGTGGGAGTAGGGTGGAGTCTGTTACCACAAGAATGGTTGATTAGGGTACATGGAGAAAAAATTGCTGGATGACTAGAAAACTGTGTAACAGGTTATATGTAGAATGTATGTCTTAGTGCTTAAGAGCATGGACCGGAGTCGTACTGTGTGGGTTTGAAATTTAGCTCTGCCTCTTACTTGCTTTATGACCATGGGTAAGATACTTAATCTGTAATTTCATTGCCTAATCCAGGGGTCCTCAAACTTTTTAAACAGGGGGCCAGTTTACTGTCCCTCAGGCCATTGGAGGGCCGGACTATGGGCCCTGGGACTAGTTCACTGCTAAGCAGGACAGGCAGGGGCAGCAAAAACACCTGACTGGCTGGATAAATGTCCTTGGTGGGCCACAGTTTGAGGACCCCTGTTTAATCTATAAAATCATGTGCCACCTATTTTCCAGACCAGCTTATCACACTTTATCAATCTGCTCTGGGTCCTGAAAAACTTACCTTTGGAATTTATCACCTGGCTTCCAGTTGTACTTGTTTAATGAGAGGCGCTGGTTAGCAGGATACAGGAGGGTGGCAGGAAGGAAACCTCAGGGTACTTGTCCACTTCCCATCAGGCTGTGGGATAATATGGCTGTATGACTGCACCTGAAGGCCAGAGCTGCTACAGCGTGGCCCTCTCGTACAGCGTCTGGTCTTGCTGGATAAGGGTAACCTCCCCTTCTGGCTTAGAGGTTGCATTAGTTAGGGTTCTCTAGAGGGACAGAACCAATAAAATAGATATAGATGTAGTTAAATCATAACGCATCATTTGGGGAGTAGGCTCACGTGATAATGGAAGCTGAGAAGTCCTATGACAGGCTGTCTACAAACTAGAGAATCTTGGCAGGTAGGAGCTTGGTTTACTCCAAAGTCCAGGTCTGAAAGCTCCAGACCTGTGGGAGCTGATGGGGTGACTCGGGCCAAGGCCAAATGCCTGAGAGCCTGGGGGGATTGCTGGTGCGAGTCTTGGAGTCTGAAGGCTGGAAAACCTGGAGTTGTGATGTTCAAGGGCAGGAAAAGAGGGCACCCAGCTCTTGAAGAAAGAACAAGAATTTGCCTTTCCTCTGCCTTTCTGATTCTCTGGGCCCCAACCAATTGAGGGGTGCCTGTTCACATGGGGGGCTGGTCCTCTCCACTTAGTCCACCAACTCAAATGTCTGTCTCCTCTGGAAACAGCCTCACAGACACATCTAGAAGGAATACTTTACCAACTTGCCGGGTATCCCGACATCAGTCAAAGCAACACGTAAACTTACCCACCACAGGGGTGGTAACAGCTTCTCCTTGAGAAGTTGTTTTCCAGTAGGCCTGCCCATCACACTAGGTGAGCAGCTCCTCAGACTCCTCAGTCACGCCATTTCCCGATGGAGGCTTGCCTGATAGTTCTGTCCTCAGACCATGGGGCTGAAGGTTAAAGGCCTTATAGAGAGAGACCCCAAATTAGCAACCACCATTAAATGTCTTCTTGTCCCTAGGTAAGTGTTGATACCTTCAGGCACAGTCAAAGCCTTCTGATGGTTTAGCTTTTGACATGTTAAGTTAAATGATACTGCCCCTCACTTCCTTACCCTGTGGCAGGGGAATGCTTCAGGACTCAACACTTTTGAACAAATCTATTTAGAGTCACAAATATCCTGCATCTAGAGTTTCTGCCTCCTGTTTATTTGGAGATGGATAAGGAGACAGGAACTGCGCTGATTGTTCCCCTGTTCTGTGTCAGGCACTTTACGCATGAGAACAGGTGATTTAAAACCCAACAAAGGAAGCAAGGTACACTGTTCCCAGGGATTTGCTGCCTGTATTACTAAGAAATGAAGTCTTTTGAGACAGGATCTCCTTTAGTGCCTAGGCGAGAGTGCAGTAGTGTGAACAGAACTCACTGTAGCCTGAAGTGATCTTCCTGCCTCAGCCTCCCAAGTGCTGGGATTACAGGTGTGAGCCAAAACCCCCAGCTGCTACCCTCCAATTTTATGTCCAGGAATTCTCAGGTGGCGCTTACCTGCATGCACAGTCAGTTCTGGCTGCTCCAGGCTCTTGTCAGGAGAGCTGGAATCCAAATCCATCTTACTAAAGCTGGTGGATACTGCGATAACTGCTGTATGTCCTGTCTTCTCCTGAAACCAGCCATTCAACACTGGCCATTGCTGCTGCTGCTTCTCTTGCTCCTACCAACACCTGGAGGCTTGGCTGTCACTTGCTGAGAGCCTGACTTGTTCCCCAGGGTCCTGCCCTCTGGTTGCAGGGATGAAGACACTACTCTCCCATGTACTCCTGCAACCTCAGAGAGAGCCCAGGTCCCTCTCATTACTACACCAGCCTAGATGCACCCCAGAGTCTGGGATTGGGTTGGCTGCCTGCCTAGCTCTGAGCCAGCCTCCACCTGCCAAGGGCTTTCACTCCACCCCAGATCTCTCCACCCCTTAGAACCCTATCTTTCCTGCCACCCTCCTCCCCAGGCCCTGAACACAGCTTCTGAAAGGGAGGGAGTTTTCATAACCCAGTTTGACTTTTTCTCAGGATGATTGATAGTGGAAAATTCAATTCTCTTCACAGGAAACCTCACCCTACCGCAGGGGTGTGGTTTGGCCTCCCGCTCCAACAAAACAGTCACAGCAAATCCACATTACTCTAGTTTCCTAAATCTGGGTAATTCACTCTTTTCCATGATTTGATCCTCAGAGCAACTCAGTACAGCAGATGGACTTATTTTCATTTTATAGAGTTTAGACTATGTGTCCAGTGTCACACAGCCACTTAGAGGCAAAGTTTAGATTCAACATAATCTCTGGCTCCAGAGCCACTCTCAGTATCCTGGGAAGGGGAGTTGCCCTCCTATTAAGGAGATTCCTTTATGGGTTGAATAAAATAACATATGTAAAAGTATCTTCCACAGGGCCTGGTGGTATAGCATGGGCCTATTCAGTACATATTTGTTGAACAAATAAATGAATGGTAGGTGCTCAAAGCTATATGTACATGTTTTTTTCTTTAGACCAGTGTTTTTCTAACCTTTTTATCTCATGACACACTTGAAACTATAGTTAAACTTCCACAGCACACTTAAATTATGTTGACCAAACAAAAAAGAGTAAAGAATGGAATATAATTACTGTGCTTTGAACATATTTCAAAAATAATTCAATTAGTGATCTTTAAAATTGTTGGTGGCACACCTAAGATCCTCTCATGGCAACATGGGTTGCAAATCACTGCTTTAGACCATCAAATGATCAATATGCTTTGAAGAAATTTTTCTTAATTGTGTCTGAAACAACAACCATAGAAGGTTCCCTTGGCTTCATTCACGTTCCTGCTCTCTCTGCTCTGTGTTGTGCGCAGAGTTTCTGGGATGTGAGAGTTTGGTTTCTTTTCTTTCTTTCTTTTTTTTTTTTTAGAGAGACAGAGTCTCACTATGTCGCCCTCTGTAGAGTGCTGTAGCATCCCAGCTCACAGCAACCTCCACCTCTTGGGCTGAAGTGATTCTCTTGCCTCAGCCTCCTGAGAAGCTAGGACTATAGGTGCCTGCCACAATGCCTGGCTATTTTTTGGTTGCAGTTGTCATTGTCATTTGGCAGGCCTGGGCTGGGTTTGAACCCGTCAGCTTCTGGTATATGTAGCTGGTGCCCTAGCCCCTAAGCTACAGGTGCTGAGCCAAGAGCTCAGTTTCCTAACAGAGTAGATCCCATTTCTGGAGGAAACGAAACCTTTGCAGTAAGCACACTTGAGGGCCAGGCCGTAGAAACCTGGAGAAGAATCTGAAAGCACAACTTAGGGCAAGTGGACTCAGAGTTGGGTGCAAAATTAATCACTGCTCCCTTAATACTTGTTTTCAAAGTGGTATGCATTGCCCAGGAGGTGATGTTTTATTTTAGGATATTCTAATTGAAAGAGAAAATGGTGTAGGCAAGGGAGAAATGACAATAAATTCTGAGGCATAAATGGTTATCTACTTGGGCTTAAAAATAAAAAACAGCAATGAAGGAGTTAAGAAATAATGGGATAAAAATATACACACACAGATATGGGAAGGGCATTTTCCTTGCCAAAGAGGAGTTTCTGCTCGAAATAAATAGGACCCATAGCTAGTTTTTCCCAAAAATTAAACACAAGCATGACTCCGTGCTAGAAACGATGGTATTTCATCCATTGCTGAGCACCACTGGCGTCTAAAGAGGGTCTAAATAGCCTAATAACCTACCAGCGTGACCTGCTCAGGGTTGTTACGGCTGTTTTCTGGGTACAGTCTCAGTGGATGATCTTACCGGAATATGTCCTGTTTGTTTGTTTTTCTCTCTCACACTCTTTTTCCCAGCGTGGGGGGCACATCACATTGATCTGATAGCACTTGTTTTTCCCTCGGACCCCTCCGCTCTCCCTGTTTTTCCTCTCTTTTTTCTGTCCCTCTGCCTCCCCCATCTCTGCCTGTGTCTGTTGCCCAGGTCGGGGCTTCCCCTCCTTCTCCCCTTCCTCCCTCCTTCCTCCTTCCATCCTTAACTTGGAATATGTACAGAAAAGGCAGTGCTTGCCTTCCGAGGGCCCTCTGCCAGAAAATGGAACAGGTCAAATTATAAAAGGGGATAAAAAAAGAATGTTCCTTGGCAAAATGGGGGAAGCAGATGTTCAGGGCTGGTTTGCTGTTCTCCCTGCCGGCTGCCTGCCGCGAGACGGGCCTTTCAGGATCGCTAGATATGAGCATGCAGCACTGGCACGTGTGGGGATTTTAATGTCAAATATGTACCTTTATTTTTGCTTAATTATCCTTTCTGTGTGACCTTTGTACCCCCAAATCCAGAGTTGGCAAGACTACCGACCAACTGGTAACAACACTGATAAACATTTTCAGCTTCTTCTCAGAGGGGTTTTTAAAAGTGTACCAGGAAAAGTGTGCTCTGCTTTCAAGTCACTATATGACAGTAAATATTTTATGTGGACGAGTCCTGGGACCCAGTCTAGAATGAACCCTAGGGTTTGGGGGTGGCACTAAGTGATGGGCTGCTGTTCAGATCTGTGAACCTGCCGTGGTTCTGTCGTATCAGCCTCCGAAAGGTTTGCAGTTCACTGTTGACCATAAATAAATGTCCATCATTGCTGTCCTTGTGGTTGGCCAGTCAGAGGGCTTAGACTTTTGGCTCCTATTCAAAAAAGATTTCCCTTTGGCTTCAAAAGCCATTTTCTCCCCTAACTCAAAGGGGGACTTCAGATTCTGAATATTTGCAGTGAACTAAGGAGCATGGCAGGCACTTTTATGTACCTGTTAGACCCTTGTGTGGGTTAACTTTGGGTGACCGACCACCTGCTCCCTCCACCTGCGGTGGTCTGCCCACCATCTTGTAAGAGGGTGAGTAGGACTAGAGGAATTAGCACATCTCAAGCATTTAGAATAGTGCCCGACAAATAACGAGCACTCAATAAATCGTATTCTTGTTCTACCACTATCCTTTTCGTCCTGCCCCCCTTCCCCTACTGCCCTCATCACTGGCAATGGCCACTTTCCCTGAAGTCCATGCCGCTTCTCCTCACTTATCTGCAGACACTGAAAGCTAGAAAAGGAAAAAGGAAATCACCTACAAAAGTGTGAAGCCAGGCTCAGCGCCTGTGGCTCAAGCAGCTAAGGCGCCAGCCACATATACCTGAGCTGGCAGGTTTGAATCCATCCCGGGCCACCAAACAACAGTGAGACTGCAACCAAAAAATAAAAATAGCCGGGTGCTGTGACAGGTACCTGTGGTCCCAGCTATTTGGGAGGTGGAGGCAGGAGAATCGCTTGAACCCAGGAGTTGGAGTTTGCTGTGAGCTGTGATGCCACTGCACTCTACCCAGGCGACAGCTTGAGGCTCTATCTCAAAAAAAAAAAAAAAAAAAAAGTGAAGCCAGAGCCACCACAAGCCCAAGTTAAGAGCCATTGAGCTAATTAGAAAAATGCATCCTTTCCAATTGGACAAAGAGCAAAAACAGTGCTCCCAGCCTAGTGACTAGAATACAGGCTGCCTTCAGCTCCTCACCCTGCCCCATTCATTCCCTCAGCCCAGAACTCTCACGCACTGAACAAGCTACACAGCTGAACAGGGTGGCCCTGAACGCCTGTTCATCTATACTTCTTCGCTTTTCTGGAAGCTCTTTCAGTGTTGTATAAATATTAAAAATACTGGCTCGGCGCCTGTGGCTCAATCAGCTAAGGCGCCAGCCACGTACACCTAAGGTGGCAGGTTCGAATCCCCAGCCCGGGTCTGCCAAACAACAATGATGGCTGCAACCAAAAAATGGCCGGGCCTTGTGGTGGGCGCCTGTGGTCCCAGCTACTTGGGAGGTGGAGGCAGGAGACTTGCTTGAGCCCAGGAGTTGGAGGTTGCTGTGAGCTGTGATGCCATGGCACTCTACCAGGGGGATAGCTTGAGGTTCCGTCTCAAAAAAAAAAAAGAAAAAAATACTAAATTTTCCCTTGAATAGTTCTTTTAAAATGGAATTTCCCCCAGTTATTTGCATAATGTGTTTTTTTCCCCCAAATTTTAACCTCCTGAATAGAAACTATGTCTAAAACTTGAAATATGTATGCCAATAATTAACCAAAATTTATTTACCTTAGTTCAAATAGTATCGTGGAATGCATTATTATAAAAGAGCTAATATTTATTTAGTGCTTTCCATGTATTGTGTATCTTGCTGAGATCTTTACGTCAATCATCTCGAAACAATCCTGTGAGACTGGTACTATTATTTCCTTTCTTTTACAGAGGCAGGACTAAAGCTTAGACAAGTTCAATAACTTGCCATGTCACTCCTGGTAAGTGATTGAACCTGGGCTTGAACCTAGTTCTATTCTTCTCTACTGCTAGTATTCTTAACAACCATTCTTAATTCCAGAATAAGCCACTAGAACCCAAACTCCTGGTTCTCAGCAGCAGATTTCTGGCAGAACCATAATTTTTCAGTGAAGACCATGTGACTACAAAGCCTGACCCATTTGTAATACTGCCTACGACCTGCCACACACTGCAAGCTGGGCTCAGGGACCCAGGGAGAGAGACAGTCCATTCCTCAAAGATCTGATAACCCAACTAGGATAATTTGGGAAGGATTAAATGAAATCATATATGTAAAGTGCTTACCGCATAGTTGGCACTCCATGAGTGCTTGGAATTATTGTTGTTATGGTGATTGAACCGGGGGGCAATGGACCCCAGAGAAGAGGAACCTGGCTCAGTCATGGTTCAAGGGGAGGTCAAGTGGGCTTTACAGATAAGCTCAAAGAGCAAAGGTATAGGCATGAAATGCATCATGTACGCTTCAGAGCAGCTGGTGGCAGCTGTCTTGAGCTCCTCCTCTAGGGACTTGCGACCAAGTGCTGACTAGTTAAAGTGCAGATTGGTGAAGCTGAATCTTCCCTCCATGTGAGCCTCCATGTAGCATGGAAATGCCACAGAGAGCCTCTGGAACCTCCTTATCTCTTTTCCTTAAATGTTGTCTAGGATGCCTCACAGAGTCTGTCTTACTCTTAAAAGCCCCTTAAATACGTCTCACTGGGAGCCCAAGCTCACCTGCGTTTTATCCCTTGCCCTTGTTACTATCATCGGGTTTTACTGCTGTCAGGAAAACTTCTTGTAGCTGACATTCCACACTGTTTACCAAATGAGAGACCGAGGGACCCTCTATAGCAGCTTTAGGGACATAACCCAATGTAGATAGGTGGGTATTTGCCACATGCAACCAATAAAAACACAGCATGCCCACTTAAATTTGAATTTCAGATAAACAACAAATGATTTTTTAAGGTAAATATGCTAAATTGAAAAAAGCGTTACTTATCTGAAATTCAATTCCAGCTGGTGTCATATGTTTTATCTGGTAGCCCTGGGTGCCAGAGCAACATCTAGGAATGTTCTAGACTTTGTGCAGGATTTTAGATGGCTCTCCTACGTTTGGTGCAGTGTGACTCAGTTCCATGTCACCAGGGATCCTGACTCCAGTTAGGTGCTTGTATCAGTGAGACTTTACTGCTGGAGGATTTATTATATTATCACATCAGTTAGAAAATGGATGCTGGAAATTGACGCTTCCTACAGTAGAAATCCTAAACAACTTCAAGGATTTAATGTGTGTTTCATTTTGTATACTATGTAAACACGGAACAGTCCTTTCTCCCGGATTGGTTACATGGCTTCTGGGGGCTGGAAGCGAAGGTTTTGTTTTCCCACCCTCTTATTCTGCTGCTTTGAAGAGGATCTTAAGTGTCTCTTGGGAGTGAACATGCAGAGCCACCCTCCCAGTGTGTCCTGTCTCTGGACCTGGGCTGGGACATCTGCAGGTTCCTGTTTCCTGAGAAAAGCTGGTCGATTGTTATGCAGTGATCATCATCTAAAGATATCTTTGTAGGGAGCTGAAACTCAACGTCCTGTCTTACCTGTCTTATATCTGGTTGTCCACATTTTACCTTTTAGAGTTTTGAAACTTTTTTTTAACTGTAACCCAGCACAAGGGTACATTTTACATTTAGACCCATACATACAAATGCAGCTATAACTAAACAGAAGTTTCATGGAATAGCAGTTTTCCATATTAGATGGGCTGCTTCTAGTATTTTCTACTATGTTCTATTTCATGTCGGTTATTAAAATTTTTCTACTCAACTGTTCTAATTGGCACCTAATAATCATACATATTTGTGGGGAATATAAGTGATGTTACAATACATGTCATGTATAGCGGTCAGATCAGAGTAATTGGCATATCCATCACCTCAAGCATTTGCCATTTCTTTTTGTTGGCAACTGAAGGGTTCATGGTGAAACTTTCCCTTTTCCCCTAGTTTGGTTTGCTGAAAAGATCAACTCACAGTTAAGGTAGATGAATAAAAGAAAGGTTTATTTCAAAATACCATGCACATGAGGGTAAACACAAGAATGATTATCCAAAGTCTCAGTGAGTCAGAGATGTTTACAGATGCCTTTTGGAAGAAAGAGGGGAGAATGTGGAAAGTATAGGTCCAGCAAGAGGTTGCTAGGGGCAATATGTGTAGATGGGTGGAAACAGATTTATCTGTGGATTAACCTCAGAGACAGGTATCCTGCTTTAAATGACCCTGGGGCCAGATCTATAGCATGTAAAAAGGAAGTCAGTATCCCCTTCTGGTTCCCAATCATGTTACTCAGGTTTTATGTAGATAGAGGAAAGGCCTCCTTTCATGGTTTCTGATCATGAATGGCGTTTAACTCAAAATATTCTTTATACCAAGCAGTCATTTAATTTTTTGCATTTTTGGGCCAGGGCCAGGTTTGAAACCGCCACCTCCAGTGTATGGAGCTGGCACTGTACTCCTTGAGCCACAGGTGCCGCCCACCAACGAGTCATATTTTGAGGCAAAATTTCCTTAGCTCCTTCAATTGTATAATGGCTGGATATGCTATAGTTTCTCCACATGAAACCCTAGAGGCATCCTCCCTGTCTACTACAACATCAGCACAACCTGCTGGACCTAGAGGCCTCACTTGAGCTGCACATTAGTAGAAGGAAAAAACAGTCACTATTTACAGAGACTCCAAATATGCCTTTGAAGTCTGCCATGGGTTGTCCTGATTTGGAAATCTTGTGGTTTCTTTCTTTCTTTCTTTTTTTTTTTTTTTGAGACAGAGCCTCAAGCTGTTATCCTGGGTAGAGTGCCATAGCATCACAGCTCACAGTAACCTCCAACTCCTGGGCTCAAGCGAGTCTCCTGTCTCCGCCTCCCAAGTAGCTAGGACCACAGGTGCCTGCCACAACACCTGGCTATTTTTTTGGTTGCAGCCATCATCACTGTTTGGTGGGCCCAGGCTGGATTCGAACCCACTAGCTCAGATGTATGTGGCTGGCACCTTAACCACGTGAACCACAGGCACCAAGCCAATCTTGTGGTTTCTTAACATCAGCTGGCACCTCTATTGCCAATGGGTCTATAATTGTTTCCCTATTACAGCCATTCACCTCTCCTCTGATGTTACTATTATTCATTGTCCAGCCCAAACTAAAGAAACAGAAGATAGAGCAGGCAGAGCTGCAAAACATGCTGCTGAAATGGTCCCCCTTATCCCTTTTCCATTCAAATTAATACCTTCCTTTATCCTTATCTGGCATCATTGATCATCAGATTAATACCCCACAAACTGAAAAAGATAAATAGATACATAATGGTGCTAAACAGTTATCAAATGGATTATTTATTGAACCAAATGGACTCACTGTGGCCCCCTTTCCTTTAACTTTTTGGCTTGCACTTAGCCCTCACCAAATGGGACCTATGTGCAAATAGGGGATAATTAAGGAACTAAAAAATAGTTGGTACTGCCCTGGGATCTACAGAATCTCTGACCAAATTATTTCTCAGTATACTATATGTAAATTTCACCAAATCTCTGGAGGAGACCAATAATCTCTAGGGAGTCCCCAAAGACCCATGTTGCCATTTGTGGTGTTCCAAATTGCTTTTATAGATTTACCTTCAGCTTTAGGCTTTTCTCGCTGCTTAGTTATTGTCTGTATGTTTAGAGGGTGGACTGAATGATACCCAACCAGATGTGCAGATGCTCTGACAGTAGTACAGAAATTGATACCTGAACTTATCCCTTGATTTGGTATACCCTTATGGATTGAATCAGATCAAGGAACACATTTCTTTTCTTCTCTTTTCTTTTTCTTTTTTATGGAGACAGACTCTCATTTTGTCACCCTCTGTAGAGTGCTGTGGCCTCATACCTCACAGTGACCTCAAAGGCTTAGGCTCAAGCGATTCTCTTGCCTCAGCCTCCCTAGTAGCTGGGACTATAGGCACCTGCCACTACATGGGGCTATTTTGTTTGTTAGTTGGTTTAGCACTTTCTTGTTGGGTTCCAACCTAACAGTTCCCTATGCAGATGGCCAGTACCCTAAACACTGAACTATGGACACCACCCAAGGGACGCTTTCACAGCATAAATAAACTATCTGCTTGCAAAGGCTCAGGAGAACTTATTAAAATTTCATACCCCATAACATCCTCAATCCTCACGACAGGTAGAATGTAAAAACCTAGATATAAAGAGAAGTTTGGCAAAACATGTCAAGACACTGGACTTAAATACCCAGAAGTATTACCTCTGGCCCTTAGAAAAGTCCATAACACCCCAAATAGAATACATGGATTAACACCCTTTGAAATACTGTTTGGTCACCCGATGTCTACTGGCACCCCTAAACCTCCTGGGCTGACTGGAAAGTATAGCCATCTGAATGAACAATTTGATACCATGACTAGCTATATACAGGCACTGATTAATGTACTTGGAGCGTATTATCAACAGATGAAAAAAACATGGTCTTCACCAACTGATAAGCCTTTGCCATCCCTTTCGATCAGGAGATCATGCTTTTAGACGATCAAAATTTTTAGAAGAAAACATGGACTGTCACCCCGCTGGGATGGCACTGATGAAGTACTGTTAACCACCTACACTGCCATGAAAGTAAAAGACAAAACCCTCTAGGTAGGTGCCTGTGGCTCAAGTGGCTAAGGCACCAGCAACATACACCTAAGGTGGCAGGTTCGAATCCAGCCCACGCCTTCCAAACAACAATGACAGCTGCAACCAAAAAATAGCCAGGCATTGTGGTGGGTGACTATAGTCTCAGCTACTTGGGAGGCTGAGGCAGGAGACTCACTTGAACCCAGGAGTTGGAGGTTGCTGTGAGCTGTGATGCCACAGCACTTTACCCAGGGGGATTGCTTGAGGCTCTGTCTCAAAAAAAAAAAAAAAAAAGGTATGGGGAGATTTTCACTCTGTTGTGTGTGAGCTGCTGAAAGACCAGAATAGAAAGTGCACAGCATAGGGGGAAATCTCAAAAATAGACACTGGGATCCTGTGCATTTCAGCAACATTCTGATCTCAC
>CAUYQV010137836.1:0-12695 GCA_963574575.1 Galagoides demidoff
TTTTTTTTTTTTTTTTTTTGAGACGGAGCCTCAAGCTATCCCCCTGGGCAGAGTGCCATGGCATCACAGCTCATAGCAACCTCCAACTCCTGGGCTCAAGCGAGTCTCCTGCCTCCGCCTCCCAAGTAGCTGGGGCCACAGGCGCCCGCCACAACGCCCGGCCATTTTTTTTTTTTGGTTGCAGCCATCATTGTTGTTTGGTGGGCCCGGGCTGGGGATTCGAACCCGCCACCTTAGGTGTATGTGGCTGGTGCCTTAGCCGATTGAGCCACAGGCGCCGAGCCAAGACCATCATTTCTATAAAGAAAAATGTATTTTTACTTCCTTCTACTGATAAGTGATGCATCTGTTGCCCTTTACATTTACTAAATGCAAGCAGTCTTCATTCATCTACATTCCTTCCATACCACTCTAGCCAAGAGTTTTCCATTTCTTTTGTTCCCCAAGGCTTGGGAATTTTTCCTTTCTTTCCTTCTTTTGAAAATTGGCTGTTATCTATGATGTGCTACTGGCCTGCTGTCACATCACACTCAACCATATGCTGGTCCACAGGAGTCCTTCAGTGATTCCTGGTAGTGGTGGAGGGGTGGAAGCAGAAGGGACAGTGGTGGAGGGGTAGAAGCAGAAGGGACAGCAAACACTTGTAGCAGTACCATGTGGACAGCCTCAGGTCTAAAATCCACTTAACTCTTCCCAAAAGACAGTCTATTCTTTACACATGACCAGAACCTTACCTTTTGAAACAAAATGTAAAGATAGCTTTCCTTTTGGTGAAAGATGATTGAAGGACAGTATGAATTTCTACCAAAATGTAACTATATGTCAGTCTTTATCTAACACACAACTATCAAAGTCACCCGTTTTTCCCTCGTATGATTTAATTAAAAAAAAAAAAATTAAAAGAAAAGGAGGAGGAACACCTTCCCATAGAAGCATCCAATCACGACTTAATGAAAAAAATCTACAACTTTTCATTTTTGCCTGTGCTCTGGATGCTCCAGTATTCTCTAGTACTAGCTTGCAATTAAAAAGTTTTGTAACATATCAGAAATCTACTCTTTTTGCTTAATGGGTAGCAGTAGAGAAGAGAAGCTCCTGTTTGGAAGCAATGAGTGGTAGCAAACCCCTGCGTACCCTGAAGAGAGGCAGTCCAGCTTGGTAAGCCAAGTTGTTGCTCCACTTTCCACCTAGAGTTAATGTTCTAGGGCATGGGCTACTGCCACCTCCACACAGAGCCAGGCCCCAGTACACAAGAAGTACCTATCAATATACTTGGAAAAGGAGGGAAAGAAAAATCATGATCACACTGCCTAGCAGGTAGGTTTAGAATAGACAGGGACTCTTCATTTCTGTTGTCCCCATGCAGCCAATTCTCTGGTATTCCCACCTAAAATCCATGAACATGTATTTTCCACAGAATTATTTTTAAGCATGTTTATTTTTAAATGAACCTTAAGAGTATAACCTAGTTGTAATTGGGGTCATGGTAGTGTTATCAACAGTAAGAAAAAGTTACTAGTAACATTCCTGTGGTATTTGATCAGAGGATCCTGAGAATATTAATTCTTGAGAATAGTAATTGTTAATTATTAACAGTCACAACAAAGAACACATTTCAAAGCTTTGACTATGGAACACTGAAGTAAAATTAAATACATAAATTTTTTAGGACAAAATACCTACAAGCAACTCTCTACTAATTGGATTTTAAAACATATTATAAAACATAACTAATGGAAGAACCAGTTCTTTTATACTTACGGCACAGAATTCTTCAAAGGATATTCTTCCATCTCCATCCTTATCTGCATTTATTATGGTTTTGTCTACAATTTGCTGTAACTGTGTATCTTTCAGATTGTTCCCCACCATCATCTTCAACACTTGGAAGAGTTCCCCATTGGAAATATAGCCATCTTTATCCATGTCATAGATACGAAAAGCAACTAAAACAGGAGGAAGAAAAATCAACAGGAATTATAAAGCCACAATCACAAGTAATACCTTCAACGAGTATATAGAGTCAAGACTGCCTAGGGCAATTACTGTGACCTAGGGTTAAGTTATTTAACTTTGCTAAGCTTCAGTTTCTGCCCAGATAAAACCGAGGATTAATAACAATTCCAACCTTTTAGGGCAGTGGTTCTCAACCTTCCTAATGCCTCCTAATGCTGCAACCCTCTAATACAGTTCCTCATGTTGTGGTGACCTCCAACCATAAAATTATTTTCGTTGCTACTTCATAACTGTCGTTTAGGAATTGTAATGTAAATATCTGACATGCAGGATGTATTTTCATTGTTACAAAGGGGTCATGACCCACAGGTTGAAAACCACTGTTTTAGGGTCTTTAGAACATTTCTTCTCACTTCTATCATAAAATCTTTTAGCCATATATTACATACGTAGTTTATATGACTGTGTTCAGTAGTAGGAAATTCTGCTTTCCTTCTATCCAACTAAAAGCAACAATGACATATTATTCAAATATACTAGTTGAAAATGTCCTTAAAGAATATTTCACCAGAATGTAAAATTTCTGTTATGTCTAAGAAAAACAGTCTGGAATAAAAGACATCCTTAAAAATATTTACAAAGAATTTTATAATGCAGTATGTGATAGTAGTGATGTAAGAGGAAAAAGGAAGCCAGTGAAGAAAAATACTTACACCTCAACTTCTGCTCCTTATCGCCTTTGACACTGAACTGAGAGACTCCCTCAATGAATTCTGGGTAAGAAGAGTTAAAAATGTTGACAAATAGAAAATTTTAACTTTTTGCATAGAAAAACAATGTTTACCTTACATACCCACAAAAGGATATTTCCTTGCTGCAAAACAAAATATTACTAGCAGTGTTTTAAAAGTGAAAGTGTCAAATTTAAAAATCTCAACAAATAAGGTTCTATATATTTTTTTCTTATCTGAACTTGGAGTTCTCTAAGGTCAATCAATTGAACAATCTGTTAAGTATCACAAAGTACAACACTCAAAAATATTCTTTAATCTGATGATTAAAGAATCTGATAAAAGATGTAACTCTTTCATCTTGGAATATGACTATGAAAAGGGACTTTTAAAAATACCATAAATTGTTTTGTAACAAAGATAATTTTAGATTTCTGTTTCAAAACTCAGAATCACTTAAACACACTGTTAGAAGTTTTATGACAAATGATTTTTTTTCATTGCCTCATAGGTACTAAATCATAATCAGTTTTAGATCCCTTCACTTATAATTCAGTTATCCAACTAAAATAACATCTGTTGACAATTTCCCAAGAAAAATTTTTGTTTACTTTGAAGCACAGAATCAAATATAAAGTTATATATCACATTAATATTAGCAAAAAGCATATTTTCTTTATAACATCTAAATTAACTAAAATAATCCTGTTCTATGATAATGCATTCACATCCTAGAGTTTATTTTTTACTGTTAACTTAGTACAGGCTTTATTTTGTACTAAGTATGCTACATTATGCTATACCATAATGTAGCTTCTCATACTGTATAAATTGCCTTAGAATGAGATGAGTTTTCTGATAAGAATAAAAATATTTCATCATACCAGATTTTGAGGTTTCAACATAATATAAGATTACCAAGAATATAAAGACATTTCAGAAAAACTAAAATTTTCAGAAATTTTTATGCTAAGAGCTATACGACTACATATAGATTAACACATAGATTAATGTTTTGTGATTAAAAATAGTAAAACTACTTTCTTACCTTTGAAATCTACTTCTCCATTCCCATCTGTGTCGAATATATCTATTACTCGCTGTACTAAAGGATTCTGTTGTAACTCAGGCAGAGACATGAACTCTTCCACACTCAAAGAACCAGAATTGTCCAAATCAAGTTTCTTAAATCTTTTTCCTAACCTTTTAATTTCATCTGCATCAACTAGAAGCAAACAAAAAAGTAGCAAGATTTTTAAAAATTATTTTATAATTTTAGAAAAAAATCCAATAGTTATCCACTAGTTTAATTTCCAATTAAACTAAAACTCTTTAATTCCATTTAAGCTTTGATTAAAAGAGTTATATATACTGTTGACTAATTCTAACAGGGAAAATATATCGTAAATATTTTTATTTGTTTACCTTTCTTTTTGTGTGCACCTGCCATTATGTAGCCAATTGTATGCTGAGTCCCAAGATAATTCTAAGATGGACAAATGCTAAGCTGATCACAGAGGTCACTCAAGTTATTCCAGGACTGACAATGTTAAGCTGGATCATGGAGGTTCTACAGACATTAACCTCTGTTCTGTACACCAAAGTGCTTTTATTTTCATTTTATGTTTTAAATTTTAATTTACTTTATTCATGGCTCAAAACCAAAGGGTATTCAAAATTCAAAGTTTCACTCCCATCCTAGCCCAAGACATCCAATCCCTTCTCTGGAGGCAATACTGCCAGTTTCTTGAATTCCTCTTGAGATACTCTTTGCAAAACAAAAACAGTAAAGCTAATAAAATTCTTTTTTTTTTTTTTAAAGAGACAGAGTCTCACTTTATTGCCCTCGATAGAGTGCCGTGGCGACAAAGCTCACAGCAACCTCCAACTCCTAGGCTTAAGCGATTCTCTCGAGTAGCTGGGACTATAGGCGTTTGCCACAACACCTGGCTATTTTTTGTTGCAGTTTGGCTGGGGCTGCCACACTACCCACTGAGCCATAGGCGCCATCCAGAAAAGCTTATAAAATTCATTTTTTAACTTTAAAAGAGAAAAAAATTAAGAAATGTCTGTATTCGTTTGTTAAATACTCTATAAAAAAAGCATTGTCTTTTATCATCTGAATTCTTTTAAAAAGTTCAAATCATTTTCTCCTAAATTACAACATTTTCATTTTTAAAAAAATATCAGACTAATTCATGTAATTTTTGATTGTGGCTTAACAAAAATAATTCTTAAAAATAAATATATTTTAAAAATTAAATGTAACCACCAACTTTAAAAAAATTAAAGCAAATTTTATACTGTCCATGAATATTAGTGACAAGAGTACAAAACTGCTGTTTTGGCAGCTTAAATATATGGTATCCTCATTGTAAGAACTAAAAAATTAGGGTACATATTTTTATTTATTTTTTACAGAATCATCATCTGCTCTCATAACGTATGAATTTTTAAAATATAAACTTACATTAAAATGTAATGGAACTACAATCAACTATACCATTAAAGTAAAAACTAAGTGCAAGATAGTGCTGTAATATGAATTACCACACATGTAACTGAGAGAGGAGAGTGATGTCTGGATAGCACAGAAATTTCACGGGTTCATAGGGATTTCCCCCAGTACATTAATAAGGGGATCAGCAGCAAGTTTCTTAAGAAGGTCTTAATACATGTATATGAAGATCTCAAGAAAAACTGGTGAAAACAGTAACTGCTTTCCTTTAGAGAAAATAGGAGCAAATGGCTTCAAGAACCTTGAAGACTTCCCAACATTATGTGAAAGAGGAAATGGTGAAAACTAAGGGTGCAGATGAAGAAGCTGTAAAGATAATTTCTCTTGTTTTGACCCTCCTTCTAACCCCCTAGAAAACTATTAATAAAGGTGGCCAAACACTATTTCATTCTCAGTCTCTACCAAAGCAAATAACTTTAAGAACCTCAAAACAGGGAAAACAAGCCCCAATTTCAAGCTCATAAGTAACGGACTAAGGCATTTAATACAAATGCCAGTTAATTTGTACTTGTATTTTTAAGATCATTATTATTTATGTCAGTACAAAGCTACATAATTTGAGTGTTCTACCTTACCCATATTTTCCCCAGATAAGTGATTTTGCAGCATGTGAAGTTTCTCAAGAACACATACACTGCATTGTATCAGAAATGCTTTTAGATTGGTCTAATGAAAAACTCATCTTAAGTACTGCTACAAACAGCCAAATACTCACACAGTCATGTACTGCTTAACATCAAGAATAGGTCCTGAGAAAAGTGCTGTTCAACTATTCCACCACCGTGTGAACATCACGGAGTATACTTACACATACCTAGATAGTATGGCCTGCTACATACCTAGGCTAAGTGTTCTCAGTGAGTATTCATTATACATGTTTCAGATTTAAAACTTAATGATTAAAACTCTATCAATATTTAAAGTAAAACTCTACTTATCTAATCAGACATCAATAAACCATTTAGAACAGTTTTTCAAAGTTCACAGATTTTGCTGAAAGCTACCCTCTCCACGCTTGCCTTAATTTTACACACATACCAAGGACTAACCATTTTCTTCTTATAATTTTTAATTTTGTTTTAGTTTATACCACAGACCAGAAAAGGCGATGAGGAAAATGAATCACTACAGTATATTAAAAGTGGACTTTCATTAATGGAAAGACAGAAGAAGAAATATAATACCATAGTATTTATGGAAACTATTTATTAGACTCAATTTATTGAAGCTGAGACATGTAAAATAGTTTAGAAAGTTGTCTATTAAGAAACTGAAATTGAAAATCACTTGAAAGATTATGCTTCTGTAACTTGGAATAACCCTCTAATCTGGAAGACAGCATTCCAATCTTGATGAATGAATAAAGAATATCAACACTTGGAGAATATAGAGACATCATCAAATAAATATGTTTGGTTCAATCTCTCCTTCTTTATTACAGTGTTGATAGTAATCTTTCTAAAAGTCAAATTCAGTCAAATTGCTCGCTCCTGTGCTTTAAATTTTCTATTGATTTCCAACGTAAACAGGATAAAATGTCTAAAGTTACTGATAATAATTGCTCACAGCAACCTCCAACTTCTGGGCTTAAGTGATTCTCTTGCCTCAGCCTCCTGAGTAGCTGGGACTACAGGTGCCTGCTACAATGCATAGCTATTTTTTGGTTGCAGTTTGGCTGGGGCCAGGTTTGAACCCACCACCCCCGGTATATGGGGCTTACGCCCTACTCACTGAGTCACAGGCACCGCCCACTACTGATAATATTTAGTATCAATACAAATTTCTATCTTATCTCTTCCCCCATTTCCTTTTCTTTAGCTATAATGCTCTTGGTACAATTCCATTACAGTAGAAATTTTAAACCTCCACACTGCCTTATAATCCTCCTGCTAGAATGTTCTTGCCTAACTCTCCATTTATGAGACTCCTGTGGATTTTCTCTGATTAAAGAAAGGGGTTATTATAAACAATATATTGTATACTTGTATTGCTACCTCACTTTCTGGCAAAACCCTAAAAGCAGTATTTAAAGCCTATTTATTTTGCTTTATATAGCTTATGAAGTATCATGAAACAACTGACAACCCTTTCCATTCAGCACCATTCCAATATACCTTAAAGTACAGTGTGTAAAGAGACATTGTTCCCCAGCCATCCATTATTTCCTCCCTCCTTCCTCTCCCTTCCTTTCAGTGAGGATTACAACAGTGAGTAAGACACAGACTAACTTGTTATTTACTGTCTAGTTGAGGCTAGCTAGGTAACTAGAAGAATTCATACTTAAATATCTAGAATAGTTGTAAGTGGCTAGTTTGAAAAGCAATGGAATAAATGGTTTTTAAAGGCAAGATCTGAGAAAGCTAGCTTTCAAAAACAAATTGTAAAAAAATAGTTCTTACAAGTGAATCTTTCTAAAAGCAGAGTATGATTGTCAAATGTCTTAACTACACCACACTGTACCCTGTGATTACATTAATGTACCAGCTATGATTTAATTTAAAAAAATCTAAAGAAAAATAGTTCTTTAGGTATCAAAGTGACATATTTGGTTGTTACAGTTACCAGATAAGAGGTTACTGAAGTACTTCTACTTGGATGTGTTGCAGGAAATTAAAGTATAAAGCAGTTTTAATTCTTGAATTAATAGTACTTAGCAATCTTCTACAATCACTGGTAGGCACAAATCTCTAAAATAAATCAAATTCGTCTTGTCAGCACTATTCTAATGTTTGCGTATATTCATAGATAATCTGCACTTAGCACCAGTTAAATACTGAAGAACAAATTCCAACTAAGTATTGGTGCCACCTTTCATTAAAATTTTTTTTTCCTACTGCTTAGGATCATACTCCCTTAAAACAGATGGACAAGGAAAAGCAAACAAACCTCACCCTCTTGACTCATCCTGTGACTCAGAGATACCCTTTTTCATATGTTTTGCCAACATGAAACTCATGTTATTTTTCCACTTTTTGGAAGGATATCTTTGGAAAACAACCTTTTTTAATAGCTGAAATTGCCCACATATTAAATTACACTGGACAAGGTATTATAATAAAGAATCCTAAAATCATATATACTGCTACCTAAAATTTAAGCAAAGCAGCAAACATTTAGTTCTTTTGAGTTTAATAAAATATAAAAATAGTTAATAAGGAATTGATAGAATATTTACAAAGAAAATACCGAATTAAATAGTTGAGACCTTACCTAGATCAATGTACTCTGAGTATTCTCAAGGATTAATGTGAAATTTGGATGGTAACTCACTTTAACAAGTGATTTCAAGAATCTTATTAATCATATAGAATGATTAAGAATTTTCTTTTAAAGACTTCAGGTTGCTGTAGTAAATCTTAATATTTGCAACTGACATATTAATACCAGCAATATAATACTAATAGAATGTTACATGTTCATTCACCATCTTTTCATATGAAGAATCAAAACTCATTTCCCTTTATTAGGATTATTTATTTCTCTTCATTTAGAAAAAAGGAAAATAAAGAGATTCTAAAATAGTGACAGAGACACCACGGTCGCTAGCTCTTAAAGCACTGCTATTAAGATATTCAAGAGCTGCAATTCAACTCTTAGGACTACAAGTACAAACAACTTGAAGTCTAGATTCTTGGATGACTTTGAAGTTTCTCAGAATGAAAAGAAATACTCAGAATGGTAGAAAACAAACTTTCTGGTTAGTGTCTGTGGCTCAGGGAGTAGGGCGCCAGTCCCATATACTGAGGGTGGCAGGTTCAAATCCGGCCCCAGCCAAAACTGCAACCCAAAGGAAAAAAAAAAAAAAAAAAAAAACCACTTTCTTCAAATTTTACCCAATTCCCAATAATTACATAGTAGAAAACAGCAACAAGACTATTTTTCCTTCAGGAAATTCTTTTAATAGCTAGTTTATAAATTATTTATTACCTACTAATAGACCAATTAATGATTTAACAAAAACAAGATAAAGTAATTCTTTTTAAATTCTCCTGTAATATGTCCTGAGTCTCTTGCAAATTTGTGACAGCTCTTAATTCTTTCCCTCTCTTTAATGACTTTGAAATTTTTGATTCAGTATTTTGTAACATGTAGCTCAGTTTGAACCAGCGGTTTTCTCATGATCATAATGAATTCAGGCATTTGAGGTAACAATATCACAGAATTATGTCTTTTGGTACCCTGTATCAAGGAGTTTGTGACATCAGTATGTCTTCATTGTAGTGATATTAACCTTGATCACTTGACCAAGGTGGTGTCTGCCAGGTTTCTACACTATAAAACTATCCTTTCACTTGTAGTTAAAAAAATATCCTCAGAGAAAACTTTGAAACTATACAAATATTCTACTTCTCCTCAAACTCTAGGCTAATGTTGGCATCCATCAGTGGGTCTTGTCAGCAGTATCAGCATGGAATTGTGGGTATTTATATAAGTTAAAAATATCATTATTACTATGGATTGTTTTGGGTTTTTTCATTTCTTGAGACAGGTTTCTTGCTCTGCTACCCTGGCTGAGTACAGTGTTGTGATTAAACCTCACTGCAGCTTGGAACTCCAGGGCTCAAGGGATCTTCCTGACTCAACCTCTTGGGTAGCTAGAACTACATGCATATATCACCTTGCCCAGATATACATATATATATAGAGAGAGAGAGAGACAGGGTCTTGCTACGTTGCTCAGGCTGGTCTTGAACTCTTAGGATTAACTAATTCTTCTGCCTGGGCCTCTCAAAATGCTGGGATTAAAGGCATGAGACACCACACCTGGCCTCTAATACTATCATTATTTAGTCAGTCAAATTATTCCAGCTTTGGTCTTCAGGTACTAGCTATTGTATGTAATTTCAGCAATTTTCTCCCAGTACTTCCTTAATTTGTGTCACTGTAAGATGTTCAAAGCTTATCTTGACTCTACATAATATTTCTAAGATATTCTCCAATCCCTTTTGGATAGCAAGAAGAAATTTAGAACTATACTATGGAATGAGAACTAAAGTAGAACCTCTGTAAGTTGACCACCTAAGGAACTGTAACAAACTAGTTAACATAAGGAACTAGGCCTACTGTACCGATACTTACATGTGGTGTATGTCCTGGCTGTGAAAATTAGGTCGACTTAAGGACAAGTGGATGTAGGGAGATAGTCAACTACGAGGTTCCACTGTATTAGGAAATACTACTATAAATTGGGATCTCAGAAGTTCTACCTTACAGGTATTTTGAAAAGAGCCATAAGATATCACAGAAAAAAAAAAAAAAAGATATCACTGAATTGGTTGGGTGCCCATAGCTCAGTGGTTAGGGCGCCAGCCATATACACCAGAGCTGCCGGGTTTGAACTCTGCTAGGGTCTGCTAAAAACAACAATGACCACTACAACCAAAAAATAGCCGGGCCAGGTAGCGGGCACCGGTAGTCCCAGCAACTTGGGAAGCTGAGGGAAAGAGAATTGCTTACACCCAGGAATTTGAGGTTTGCATGAGCTATGATGCCATAGCACTCTACCAAGGGCGACATACTAAGACTGTCTCAAAAAAAAAAAAAAAAAAAGATATCACAGAATTATCTATAGAGAAACCTGTATTAAATAACTCTTGTAAAGTCCACCACAAGAATAAAAAGTAATAGTATTATCAAGAAAAATTAAGAAGGTTTCAACACAAAAGCTAATTCAAAAGATTTAAAGCCATTTGTAAAATTCATCTCCTGTAAAGGTAATGGCTGTACTTTCAGGTTATCGCAAGTGAGAACTAAAATCCACCAGGGGGCGTGGGAGTTAAATCACAAGCAGCTCCAGAAAACCTCAAATTTTATAACAACTTTGTATATAGACAAGCAGTTTAAATTTATAATCTGCACAGACTACGGTAATTTAACTACCAAATGAACAGATCAAAGATGACACCCTACCAAAATCATGAAAGAACTGAAACAGTGTTATTATGAAATAAATATACTACTTGAACAAAGCCACATATTTGTGCTTTATCATTTCTCAAAGACAAAAAACTTCCATCCATATAAAAGACCTAGATTTTAGAAATACATCATAATTTTTTGTTTTGAGACAAAGAGTCTCACTCTTGGGATGGTGGCGTGCCATGGTGTCGATTTAGCTCACAGCAACCTCAAACTCCTAGGTTCAAGTAATTCTCCAGCCTCAGCCTCCCAAGTAGCTAGGACTACAAGCTCGCACCACAAAACCCAGATAATTTTTCTACTTTTAGTAGAGACGGGGTCTCACTCTTGCTTTGGCTGCTCTAGAACTCCTAAGCTCAAGGGATCCTCCTGCTTCAGCCTTCCAAAGTGCAAGGATTACAGGTATGCATCACCATATCCAGCCCCTACGTGTATGTATACATACATACATACATATATGTGTGTGTGTGTAGATATATATATATACATTTTTTTTTTTAATTGCCCAGGCTGAAGTGTGGCAACACAAGTGCAGCTCTTTGCAGCCTCAAATTCCTGGGCTCAAATGATCCTCCCACGTCAGCTTCCCAAGTAGCTAGGACTACAAGCGAGCTCCACTTTAAAATGCAAGAGGTAATGTGTGTTTCAGTGTTTCTAGATTGTAATTCTTACATAGCATACTTTTAAAATTAACAAGCAATTGTCAAATATGCAGAAGTTAGACTTAACCAACAAAAGTTATCAAATTGTAATAAAAATGCTAAACAAAAATGTAAAACCAACTTTGAGAAATAACTAACATTCAACATTAAGTACACAATACTACGGGTTTTGACAAATATATACACCTGTGAGCATTACTATAATGGAGAAAAAAGAATATTACATAACCCACAAATGTTGCCTTGGCCCCCACTGCAAACACCCTCCTCTTACCACCCCAGACAACCACTGTTCTGTTTGCTATAACTAAATTCCATGTGGAATTTCACATATAGGGGATCATATAGTATGTACTCCTGTATCTATCTTCTTTTACTAAGTTTTTGACATTAATCCATGTTGTTGCATATGTCAATAGTTTGTTCCTTTTTATTGTATAGTAGTATAGTCTACTGTATGACTATACTACAATATGTTTATGCATTCAACTGTTGATAAACATTCCTGATGTTTCCAGTTTGGGGCTAATATGAATAAAGCTACTATAAGTATTAATGTGCAAGTCTTTCTGTAAACAAATGTTTTCCTGGAATTGCTGAGTCACAGGGCAAGCTTATGTTTAATTTTCAGTAATTGTTGTTTTCCAAAGTAGTACACCACTTTATGCTCCCAAAAGCAATCTATGGGAATTCTAGTAACTCCATATCCTTATCAGCAAGTGGTATTTCAGTTATCTTTTTTTTTTGAGACAGAGCCTCAAGCTATCCCCCCCCTGGGTAGAGTGCCATGGCATCACAGCTCATAGCAACCTCCAACTCCTGGGCTCAAGCGAGTCTCCTGCCTCAGCCTCCCAAGTAGCTGGGACCACAGGCGCCCACCACAACGCCTGGCCATTTTTTGGTTGCAGC
>CAUYQV010137842.1:0-13460 GCA_963574575.1 Galagoides demidoff
AAGATCTCTGGCGGAGATGTACCAGAAGTTCAGAGTTGTTTTCATGTCTGCAATCACAGCAATCATTTTGCAGCCCACAGATAAGTCATTTTGACTTTCAAGTCTTATTATTTAAGAAACACATTTCATAAGGCTATAGGCACCATAGATGGTGATTCCACTGATGGTATAGGGAAAGTGAGTTGAAAACCTCTGGAAAGGATTCACCATTGTAGATGTAATGGTATGTGCCACACCTTTTGGGGTCAAGACATGATTTTAAGAGAGATTTTACCTAACAAATGCAATCAGTGTCACCTGGTTTCTTGTACCCGCGACGAATCCCCAACAATAAATTAAAAAAAAAACAGATATTTTTCTTTTGTGACAACTTTGACACTTTGTTATGTTTTAAGCATTGGTCAATATCATCTACATTGTCAAGTTTATTGCCATAAAATTATTCTATAATATTCTATAATAATTTTTTCCTGTCTGTAGAATCTGTAGTGATGACTCCCTACTCATTTATGTACTTTGTGGGCTTTTTTTCTCTTTTCCTTGATCTATCTGTCTACAAGTTTATCAATTTTACTGATAGTCTCAAAACCCAGTTCTGGGTTCTTTGATTTCTTCTATTTTTTTCCTACTCACATGTTCATTATTTTCTCTCTTCCTTTTACTTTGGGTATATTTTTCTAAGGTGGAAGCTGATTCCTCTTGTTTTGTTTTTATTTCTGAGTAATGTCTTATCTACTTGAGGTTTTTTCTGATTCCATATAAAACAAAGTATTTTTTTTCAATATGTTTAAAGTATGATAGTAGAGATTTAATAGAGATTGCATTAAAATTGTATATTGCTTTGGGTAGTATGGACATTTTAACAATGTTGATTCTCCCCAGCCATGAGCATGGTATGTTTTTCCATTTGTTAACAGCTTCAGCTATTTCTTTTATTAGAATTTCATAGTTCTCTTTGTAGAGATCTTTCACATCCTTTGTTAGGCAAACTCACAAACATTTCATCCTCTTGGCACTTCTGTGAATGAAAAGAGTTCTTGACTGTTTTTTCAGTTTGACTATTGATGGTATGTATAAAGGCTACCAATTTATAAGTTTGATTTTGTAGCCTGAGATGCTGCTGCATTCCTTGATCACTTCTAAGAGTTTTGCAGTAGAATCCTTCATGTTTCTCAGATATACAATCATATCATCTGCGAAGAGTGAAAGTTTGATCTCTTGTTACCCTATATGGATACCATTGATTGCCTTTTCTTCCATAATTGTGATGGCTAAGACTTCCATTATAATGTTAAAAAGCAGTGGAGACAAAGGGCAACCTTGCCTGGTTCCTGATCTGAGTGGAAATGATTTCAATTTAACTCCATTCAATAAGATGTTGGCTCGGGTTTTGCTGTAGATGGCCTCTATCAATTTGAGATATGAGATATTCCCTTCTTTACCAACTTTCATAAGTGTTCTGATCATGAAGCGATGCTGGATATTATCAAAAACTTTTTCTGCATCAATTGAGAGAATCATATGGTATTTGTTGTTTAGTTTTTTTACTTGCTGAATTATATTTATAGATTTATGTATATTGAACCTTCCTTGAGGCCCTGGGGTGAAACCCACTTGGTCATAGTGTATAATTTGTTTGATGTGTTGCTGGATTCTATTTGTTAGGATTTTGTTGAATATTTTTGCATCAATATTCATTAGTGATATTGGTCTATAATTTTCTTTTCTTGTAGGGTCTTCTGTTGTTTTGAGGATCAAGGTGTTTGCTTCATATAATGTGTTGGGTAGTATTTCTTATTTTTCTATATTTTGGAAAAGGTTGAGTAATATAGGTACTGATTCCTCTTTAAAATTTAGTAGAATTCTGATGTGAAGCCATCTGGTCTTGGGCTTTTCTTTTTAGGAGATGTTGTAATAGTTGATGCTATTTCAGAACTTGATAAAGGCCTGTTGAACATTTCCACTTGATTCTGGCTCAGCCTTAGAAGGTGGCGTGCTTCCAAGTATTGGTCAATTTCCTTCAGATTTTCATATTTCTGGGAATAAAGTTTCTTGTAATATTCATTAAGGATTTTTTAAATTTCTGAGTAGTTTGTTGTTATTTAATCTTTAGCATTTCTGATTGATGAAATTAGAGATTTTATTCTTTTTTTCCTAGTTAGGTTAACAAAAGTTTTATCTATTTTATTGACCTTTTCAAAGAACCAACTTTTTGATTTATTGATCTGTTGTATAATCCTTATCTTTTCAATTAATTTAATTCTGCTCTAATTTTGTTATTTATTTTCTTCTGCTGGGTTTGGTATTGGAATGTTCTTCCTTTTCCAGTTGCTTGAGATGTCACATTAAATTATTCCTCTCTTTCCATTCTCTTGAGGAAGGCTTGCAGTGCTATAAATTTCCTTCTTAGGACTGCCTTTGCAGTATCCCAGAGGTTCTGATAATTTTCTTCATTATCATTTTGTTCCAAAAATTTGGTAATTTCCTTCTAATCTTATCTCTGACCCAGCTATCATTCAGCAAAAGGTTATTTAGCTTCCATGTTTTTGTATGAGTCTGCAGATTCCTGTTGTTACTGAGTTCAACTTTTATTCCATGATGGTCTGAGAAGATGCAAGGAATAATTTCTATTCCTTTTAATTTGCTGAGGTTAGACTTGTGACCTAAGATGTGATTACTTCTGGACTATGTTCCATGGGCTGATGAGAGAATGTGTATTCAGTTTTGTTAGGATGAAATGTTCTGTAGATGTGTATTAAATCCAAATGTTGACTGGTTAAGTTTAAATCTAAAATTTCTTTGCTTAGCTTCTTATTGGAAGATCTATCCAACACTGCCAAAGGAGTGTTAAAACTTCTGACTATTATGGTGCTGGAGGAAATCACATTGTTCATGTCTGTTAGAGTCTCTCTTATAACTTGAGGTGCATTCTGGTTGTGTACATAAATGTTAATAATTGAAATCTCATCATGTTGAGTATTACCCTTAACAAATATGAAGTGACCATTCTTATCTTTCCTTACTTTTGTTGGTTTCAAGCCTATTTTATCTGCAAAAAAAATTGCAACACCTGCTTTTTTCTGATTTTCATTTGCGTAAATTATAGATGACCATCCCTTCACCCTGAGTCTATATTTATCTTTTAATGTAAGATGAGATTCTTATATGCAGCAGATATCTGGCCTGAGTGTTTATATCCAGTCAGCCCACCTGTGCCTCTTTAGGAGGACAATTTAAGCCATTCACATTAATTGAGAATGCTGAGAAGCCTGGTAGAATTTTTGGTATCAAGTTTTTTGAAAGTCCAGTGGACATTTTGAATGCTTTGCTCCTGTGGAATTTGAAATTTGATCAAAAGTTTCTGAGTGAGTTTACTTTTGTGGTGGAGGATTAGGCTGGTCATTATAGAGGACAGGTCTAAGAATATCCTGGAAAGCTGGTTTAGTTATGGCAAATTTCTTCAACATGTGAATGTCATTAAAGTATTTGATTTCTCCATCATAAATGAAATTCAGTTTAGCTGGATGCAGGATCCTGGGTTGAAAGTTATTTTGTTTTAGGAGGTTGAAGGTCAATGACTATCCTCCTTTTGCTTGAAAAGTTTCTGCAGAGAAATCTACAGTCATTCTAATATTTTTCCTTTTGTAGGTTATGGTTTTCTTATGTCTGGCTGCTTTCATAATTTTCTCCTTCATATTAACTTTAGTGAAGTTAATTATGATGTGCATATTAGATGTCTTATCAGGTTTAGTCATGTTGGGATTTTGAAACTCTCTCCTATTGGAATTTCAGAATCTCTTGTCATGTCTGGAAAGTTCTCTTTCATAATCTCATGAAGAAGAGCCTCTGTGCCTTGTAAAGCCACCTCATCACCTTCAGGAATTCCTATAAGGCGAATATTAGTTTTCTTTGAATTACCCCAGAGCTCTCTGAGAGAATGATCCATTTTTGCTCTCCATTTCTCTTCCTCTAGGAGCACTTGGGAGGGTTCAAAAGCTTTGTCTTCAATGTCAGAGATCCATTCTTCTGCTTGCTCCATTATGTTATGGAGGAATTCTACTGTATTTTTCAGATCTTTGAGGGCTACAAATTCTTGTTTCAATGTGGCAAAATCTTTGGTGGTTCTGTCTTTGAATTCATTGAATTCTTGAGACAACTATTGAAATGCTCTTTGAATTTCTAATTCCAATTTTACCTCCATTCTATTAATCTTATTTGCAATCCAAAGTCTGAGTTCAATTTCTGACATCTCAGCCATTTGTTTATGAACGGGATCTTTAGTTGTGTCCTCCATATTGTTCTTTGGGGGTGTTGATCTACTCTGGTTATTCTTGTTACTGGAGTTTTTCTGTTGATTCCACCCCATGATTATTTTATAGCATTTGGCTAGATGAGAAGATAAGGTGAAATTGGGTTGGGGGGCTCCAGGAGTAATGATTAATCAGTCCTTTGCCAAAGAGCAGGGACTGGTGTCTGTATCTTTTTCCCTAGAGCTTTTCAAAGGACTTGTACAGTGCTATGGCCTGAGACACTGGGGATTTACTTGGTGTGGAGAAACACCAGCAATTAAGTCACCCCACCCCCCATGGGCAACAGCTGGAGAAGGAAAATCAAACCTTCCCACAACCACACACCCAGGGTACCACTTTGGGTAGTCCTTGGGTGATTGGTCCAGTCTGAGAGATCCAAATCAATTGTCCCAGTCAGCACCTGGTCTCAACTGGGAGAGTTCAAAAGGTCTCCAGCAACTAGGAGGGGTCTGCTGGCAGCTTGAGTATGACTTGTTCTCATGCTCCGTGGAGTCAGAAGGACCCTGACCCAGCAAATGAATTAGTCTGGGAAGGCTGATGCCTCCTTCCCTACCTTGCACCTCTGTCATGCCCAGTCACTGGTAACCTCGCAGGGTTATGACCCAGTTCCCTCCAATGAGCAGATGCTCCTCCAGGGGTTTGCACCTGTCTGAGTCACAGGAAGATCTATGTCTTTTTGGCCAGGCCTCTGCACTCTTCCACCATCCAGCAAGGGGGGCTGAGGCCTGACAACCTCAGGTGGTTAATGGAAGCTGGGGCTGTTCACTCATTTCCACCCCTGCCTCTGATTGTTGTTGCTGACACTTATATTTTCACAGAATTTGTGATTCTGTCCTGGCTATATTCCCCTGCAGAACAGGTGCTGTTTGAATTCACAGAAAAAGTGACTGAGCCCTAGTCTGTGCTGCTGCCTGGAGCTGGTGTGTCTGTCTCTGCTGTAGTCTGTGTTGGGGTGGGTGCAGTTAGAGCTCACACTTGCCTGTGAGTTCCAGCCTCTACCCACCGGAGGGCTGGGTGCTTCTTAGGCTCACTCAAGCAGTTTTTCTGGTCAGCCTTCCCTGGAGTATGCTTCTCTGCACAATGCATCTGCTATTCTCTGTCCCTGCCATGCCCTGCCCAGATAGGTACTGCCTCAAGCATACCCTTTTCCCACAGGGCCTGCATTACCATTCCAGATCTGTTCTGCCAGTGTCTGCCACTGGAGAAGATTCCTGGATTTCTCTGGTTGCCAAGAGAGACAGGGAATATCTCTCCAAAATATCCCCAGGAGTGTGAGCCCTATTGTTACTGCTGCTGCTGCTGCTGCTGCTGCTCTGTGCCAGGGGGCATTGCCTCTCCCTTTCCCATATGATTCCTTTAGACCACCATCTTCTCCTTACTTCCTTGCTGCAGAATCAGCACAGACCAGCAACATCCACTCCCTGTCTATACCTCTTGAGAAAATGCCCAATAATCTGGACTCCCTGGAGGACAGGCTTCCAGACCTCAGGGTGAAAGTGGAGGGGAGTGCTGGGAGTTCAGAATTGCAGGTAGAGAATATATAATGTTTTATGCCTGGCAGGAGAGTTTCATGGCACTCTAGTAGGGGAAGGAGGTCCAGTTTTTAGAGGGTCTCTCCTATGGGATAAAATGGGAGGATGTTTGAACTCTGCTCGCTTATTTGTAGAGAGTATACTGCGAGCTGTTCTCATGGGGAAGGGGACTCCCATCTGTTTGGTGATGGATTTTGTACCTATTGTTTGTATCCTTGGTTTTGTCGCCTTGGGTCATAATATTCAATGTATTTGAAGATGCATTCTTCAACCTTCTCTCTTGGCTCAGCTCCAAACCATCAGCTTACTTGCTGAACTTCGGTCCTTTAATGTTCCTTCTGGACGGGAGCCTCTATGGAAAGCTGGCTTTAGTAGGCCATCTTGCCTCCACCCTAGAATTTTAATTTTTTTTTTTTTTTTGAGACAGAGCCTCAAGCTGTCCCCATGGGTAGAGTGCTGTGGCATCACAGCTCACAGCAACTTCCAACTCCTGGGCTCAAGTGAATCTCCTGCCTCCACCTCCCAAGTAGCTGGGACCACAGGAGCCCGCCACAATGCCTGGCTATTTTTTTTTTGTTGTTGTTGCAGCCATCATTGTTGTTTGGTGGATTCAAACCCACCACCTTAGGTGTATGTGACTGGTGCCTTAGCCACTTGAGCCACAGGCGCCGAGCCAGAATTTTAATTTTTTAAAATAGTTTTTCATGATTCTACTTTGCTTTTTTAAACCTATAGAAAAAATTGATAATTCTATCTTAACATCTTTCCTACTAATTGAAGCGTCTGTGTCAGTTCTGGGTTAATTTTAATATGAATTTATATTGTCCTTATAAGATACAGAAGCTACTTAAAACTTGTTAGATGGAACTAAGAGTGCTCAGTCTGGCACTAATAATTTTTTTCCTACTCAGTCAAGACCATACTGCTCACTTTACCTACTTCCCTATGAATATAGGGATTTTCTAGCCTAGGTGGTGGGTTTAATTCCATGCCCTTTGTGAGTGCCTTGTACTGCTTCTCAAATCCTTCTGGGTGGCTCTGTCCCCTGACATGGATAGCTTCCTCACACACAGTACTCTGTTGGACACCATTAAAAACCTATGTTTCATATATTTTTCTTTATTTTTGGTAATTTCAGAAAGGAAGATGAATCCAGTCCCTGTTTCTTCATCTTGGAAGGAAACTGACATTGCAGATTATATATATATATATGTGTGTGTGTGTGTGTGTGTGTATTTTTTTTAACAAACAGAAAATAGATAATGCTATCTTAACATCCTTGCCTACTAATTGAAGCATCTGTGTCAGTTCTGGGTTAGTTTTAATTGATAGATTTATATTGTCCTTATAAGATACAGAAGCTACAAAGATGGGGGGGATAATTAAAAGCTTTAAACCTAAATGATCCAATAATCCAGATGCAAAATGTTCCCAAGTTCTGTGAGCCATCATAATGACCCCTCAACATTCTTCATCCTTGGAAGGGAGACCAGGAGAAGCCCTGAGAATGCTAGCAGGTATCTTGGAGCTTGTTCTTCCTCCTCCCCATGCTTGTCTTCTAGCCCCATTCTATGTTCTTCTGTCCTGGCTCCAGCCTGTGGGCAGCCTACACTCATGCGTCAGGGAAACCAGTGCCTTCTTTGCTCTTCTCAGCTCTTCATTAATTGAATCTCTGTGTGTTTCATTCTTAAAGAGGCTTGCATGGTAATTTATTTTTTCAATAAGAATAATGAACAAAATGTGCTAAGCAAGTCATAGGGCTCAATAACTTTAGTGCCTGCATCCGAGGAAACTCAGCTGCCTTCTTGAGGTCAAAGGCCACTGGCTGGTGACAAGATAATAACAGGATAGTAAAGAGGAGCTGGCTGCTGATGGCAAGTGTGTAGATCATCAGTAATTTGCTTCTGGAGAGGAGGAGCACCCTACATCACGGCCTTTGGAATAGGATCTAGGGAGCCCATTTATTCCCTCGTGCCTCTTGCTCAGGGAGTCCTAAAGGACTGGAGTGAATATGAACAGACACTTGACAATAATGGAGATTAAGGAGGAGAAGAGGCCCATTCAGCTCTATAGTCAGTATCGAAAACCTAGATTTTGGTCTTAAAATGCTACAGTCTCAACTCAACCTCTTTGTGCCTCCATTTCCACACCAGTAAAATGAAGATGACAGCAATAGACCACCACTGTAGGCTTTATGTGACTGGCTGATAAAATTACTCTGTTCACCAGGGCCATGGTTCTCACAGACTGAATGGTCAGACTAGCCAGTGGATAGAAGTATGAGAAGACAGCAGAATTCTTGAGTCACACCAACAGATGCCCAAATACAAATCACTTCAGGGATAGGTTGTCCCTTACCTTTGGAGACTGAGACTTTGTTTTGTTTTATTTTGTTTTTCCTTTTTTTTTTTTTCGGCCAGGACTGGGTTTGAACCCGCTAGCTCCAGCATGTGGAGCTGGTGCCCTACCCTTTTGAGCCACAGGTGCTGTCTTATTTTGTTTTTGAGACAGAATTTCACTCTGTTGCCTAGGTTAGAGTAAAATGGCATCAGCCTAGCTCATAGCAACCTCGAACTCTTAGGCCCAAGTGAACCTCTTGCTTTACCCTCCCAAGTAGCTGGGATGACAGGCACCTGCCACATTCCTGGATAGTTTTTCTATATTTAGTAGAAACAGAGTCTTGCTCTTGCTCAGGTTGGTCTTGAACTCCTGAGCTCAAGTCATCCACCCACACCCTCCCCCCCCAGCCTCCAAGAGTGCTAGGAATGCAGGTATAAGCCACCATGCCTGACCTCATTTGTGACTGAGACTTAATAAGCACCTTCTCACGAACCCACTGAGAGGTCTGCAGAAGCATCACAGTGAGCCTTGCACCATCAGCACTGACACCACATAGAACAGAGAGAATTGTTCAGAAACACTATGGCATTCTCACCAAGTCAGTATCCAGTGGGACTGCAAGATGGCTACCATCATTGATGTTCAAGTCTGGCCTTCATTTTGAAAAAAACGAAACAAAACAAAACAAAAAAAAGAAAACACAAATCATCTCCTGCCTCTTATTGTCAATCAGTGTTCTCGGATAATTAAGACTCTGTTAATTCTTGGCAAAAAGTGTAATTAAGAGGCTTAATTATGTCTGTGTGGAGTAAGGGGACTCAGCAGGGCATAAGGCAGAGACTCTCAGACTTTAATTGCATTAGAATCACCCAGGGAGCTTGTTAAAAATGCAAATTCCCTGGCTCCTTGCCAAGGTATTCTGATTCAGTAGGTCTGGGGGGGATTCAAGAGTCTGCATGTTTGTTCTACGTATAAATCTACAGGTAATTCTAGTGTGTATATGTGAGGACAGCACTTTGAGAAGCACTGATCTAACAAGAGAAACTGTTTAAGTCAGAAAAGATCCACAAGTTAGAGATTCTGCTGAGCAGAATCTCAGTGCAGCCCTAGGCAAGTTTATGACAGGGAGGCTGGAGATTTCTGGAGTGAGGCTCCAGTGAGGTAATGTCTTCAAAAATGCAATACACAGTCTAATGTGCTTTATAAAGCTCCCATCAAAAGCCATGGTCTACTGAGCTCTTAGCATGAACCCAACACAAAGAGATTTATTATGAGGAATTGCCTCATGGGATTCTGGAGGCTAAGAAGCACAGAACCAGGAGAACCAGTGGTAGAACTCCAGTTCAAGTTCAAGTCCAAAGGCACTAGACTAACATCCCAGCCCAAAGACAGTCAGGAGAGAAAGAGAACTCTTTGTTACTCTGCCTTTTATTCTATTCAGGCCCTGAATGTGTTGGATGAGGCCCACCCACACTGGGGAGGCAGTACAGATTCAAGTGTTAATCTCATCTAGAAACACCCTCACAGACACCCTCAGAAATAATGTTGAAGCAATTGTCTGGGCACTTTGTGAACTAGTCACAGTTGACTCCTAAAGTGAGCTATCATAGTCACCAGATGGGGTCTTTGCTATTCAGCACCTATTTGTGGTGGGCAACAGAATCAATTGCAGCACCCTCTTTTTGGTCTCCATGTGGTACCAACTGCCATCACTGTGTGCTGTGACTGGTGCAGCCAGCCAGACAGGCACTGTGTAGTGGGGCAGAGCTCCCTGTCCTCGCCACAGTCAGAGTCCTTTGAGCTGGGCTTAATGGGAAACCTGTTTACATTCTCTCCTGGGGCTCCATAAGGTGGAGCCTTCATCCTCATGGAGTTTCTCTGATAACTCCAGAGGCTGTAACCCAAAAGAGGGCCCTGGTCCAGGGAAGGAGGGGGGAGTAGGAAACACACATTCAAAACTTCAGGCCTTCCTCTTTCCAAGGGGAGAAAGTAGACCCAAGACTGCTCAGAGAAAAAAATGTATTCAGAGAACAGGTGATGGGATTCATCACTGTTGTTGATAATACTAAAAGGTGATATAGTCATGTAGTTAACAGCACTTGAAGCTCACAGAGACCCAGGGGAGCATCACTGCCTGCCTTCTACAGATGAAGAAACAGAGGCAAAGGAGAGGTAAGTGGTACGGCTAGTAAATGGTAAAGGCAGAACACATTGGGACCTTCCACACTCCCCAATCTAGCCTCTCTTAGGGGAACTGGACACCAAAAAGTCTGGTGCATCAGAAGAAGAGAGGTGAATTCAGATGGCTGGTGTGGAACAGGGGAATATCATCTTTAGAACTTGGCAGCCTCAGGATTTAAGTTCATAGTTCTCCAACATGTGAGGACTATTCGTAGAACCTTCCAGTAATGCCGCTTACCAGGCAAAGGATGAAGATAATCTATAGCAAGGGTTTGGTTGACATAGCTGTGAAGACAGGTGAGATAATGCTCTCATGGGGATGCTCTCTGTGGTGTCAGGGAAGGACACAGGGCCTGGTCCTGGGAGCCAGCACTGCCTGCAAGCCATGGCAGGACATGCACACCATCCTGGAGACAATGCCAACCCCTGGGGTGTTGGGGGCCTCAGGGCTGGGTCAGGAATCCACAACAGCTGGAGGTTTGGACCAGAGTCTCACACCCCAAGGAGTGCAGGACAATGGAAGTAAATGAGATCAAAGCCTGGTGACGTTGTAGGCAGTTGAGGAAATCCCATGTCTGCAGGTATTAATAGTGAAAAATTGGTTCTCTAGAGTTTTCAGAAAATGCAAATGAAAACAATAGTGAGGGAATAGTGTTACCTTTAAATTACATAAGGCAGAAAAAGTCACATGCTCAGGGTGTTGGGAGATAAGCACCATCTCATGTAGCTACTGGCGAAAATATAAATTCTTCCATCACAATTGTAAAATCTAGTTCACTCTTGAAATGAGCATACCTTTGACTTGGTTGGTATTTCTTATTTGGAGAATTCAGTACAAGTGACACTATGAGAGAATGAAAAGTTATAACATGTTTAATAAATAATAAGGAATTGCTAAAATAAATTATGATTTATTTATACAAAAGAAGACTGTAGGCATTGAAAATGATGTGAAATGTACATGTAAATAAAAGGTATTATTACAAAAGTATTATAAAATATTAAGTGAGAAAGTAAATTAGGAAACTTACATATCATGTTACAGTTCTATCTGAGAAAAATCTCTTCCCCAGTAAGGTTGTTTTATCCAATTAGCAATAACTGAAGGTGGCAACAACTTCTGCTATGGTCTTCAGCAGAATGGTGATGTCCATTAATAACACTCAGCCTGGCAGCATCTGTGTGTGATACCAGGAGCTGCTTCATGGCCACTTAAAGTTCATTGTGAAGATAGCCCTGCAGTTGTGCCCTTCCAGGTTTCAGGGGGCAAGGTAGGGTTTGAGCTTTGGTCAAATCTCCACACCTTTCCTGCCCTTGAATTCTTCCTTACTTTAGATCTGACGATGAGTGGACTGAACGTGGGCACTGATGATTCTAATTAAACATGGCCAATGCACTGAGCTGAACTGCTGTCCCATGAGAGACCTGTGGGAATGGTACATCTCAGCAGCGTTGACCATGGCCAATCGAGTCACCACGGCCAATCTATGGAATAGAATCAAATCACCAGCCAACCCACTAAAAGCAATCTATTTCAAAACTTGGCTAAATTTCCTTTATAACCTGGCTGTGTTGTAATTAAACAGAATGGCATAAAAGCACCATAATGATACTGTAGGTAAAATCCAATAAATATTTGAATGTACATACACTAGAGGAACGAATAATTCATTCTGTCAGCTGTGTAACATTTCAGTCCCCTCCTCCTAATCCCTTTTGGCAACTAATAATTACAGAAGAAAATATGAACATAATCAAGGAGTGATATCACAATAAATTAAACATTTCAAAGAGACAAAGAGACTTCAAGTGTTTATTACTCTGTGGGACACTGGAATAAAGTATAGAGTGCCTGGATTATTATAGTGTGAAAAGAGAGAGGGTGAGTATGTATGTAAGTGTCACTGGTACACCCAGATTCTTTTGAAAGCTCTTTGATCTCAGCAGGGTTTTGAGTCAGAAAGCTTCAAAAAGCCTTGTCAGAATCAGCAAACACAAAGAGCAGTTGTGGAGGTAGAGAGACCCTTGTTATTTTTTTCTTTTTAAACTGGAAGTGTGCAGAAATCTTAGTCAAATCTTATTCATCATATACTGGTCAATGTTAGTGATTTCAAGACAAAATGGAAATGGATTTCAGATTTTTAATGGTATCTTCAAATTTTGACATCATCTGCTGTGGTTTGTTGGAGTGCTAAGAGCAAGTATGAGAGCCCATTGATTTTCTACCTGCTTTTGTGTAAGCTTAAGGAATGCCATGGGACTATAGGGTCTACACAGAGAAAACCACTGAATCTGATAGCTTAGGCAACTGAGAGCTAGAGTGGAATGATGGACAATGGGGATGCAAAGAATGAGAGAGTGGGAGGCAAGTGGTGATGAGAAGTTACTTAGTGGGTATAATGTGAGGACACCCTAAAGCCCTGATGGGGCCTGCAGCCAGGCTACTCATGTCACAAAACTGACCTTGTATCCCATAAATTAATACGAAAACAAGTGAATAAACATGCTGACACTTGGATAAATTAATTTCTTTATGCAAAGATTTCAATGGTGCTATAGTGGAGAGCAGAGTGAGGACTCTGAAACTGAAGATGTGGACGTAAGTCCAGGATCTACTGCTCTCAACAACCTAATGGTAAGACATCTTAATTTTATTGGTTAGAAATATGTACCATATGTTCTTGGGGCAATCATTCAAAATTTTGAACATCCTCTTTCTACTATGATGTTTCAAAACACTAAAAGTAAAATAATAAAAATAAAAAGTGCTCTGTGTGTCCGCCAGTGTCAAGATCAAAGTTCATTCTGTTTGCCTCCATTTTAAAGACTTGGTCATATTGATAATATATATCTCTACTAAGAGTATATTATGTTCTGTTCTTTTAAAAATTTGTTTGATTATTTTTTCATTTAGTTTTCTATTTTTTTTTTTTTTGAGACAGAACCTCAAGCTATACCCCTGGGCAGAGTGCCATGGCATCACAGCTCATAGCAACCTCCAACTCCTGGGCTCAAGCGAGTCTCCTGCCTCCACCTCCCAAGTAGCTGGGACCACAGTCGCCCGCCACAACGCCCGGCCGTTTTTTTTTGGTTGCAG
>CAUYQV010137849.1:0-12456 GCA_963574575.1 Galagoides demidoff
TGTGGTCCCAGCTACTTGGGAGGCGGAGGCAGGAGACTCGCTTGAGCCCAGGAGTTGGAGGTTGCTATGAGCTGTGATGCCATGGCACTCTACCCAGGGGGATAGCTTGAGGCTCCGTCTCAAAAAAAAAAAAAAATAGCCGGGGCTTGGCGCCTGTGGCTCAAGCGGCTAAGGCGCCAGCCACATACACCTGAGTTGGTGGGTTTGAATCCAGCCTGGGCCCGCCAAACAACAATGATGGCTGCAACCAAAAAATGGCCGGGTGTTGTGGCGGGCGCCTGTGGTCCCAGCTCCCAGCTACTTGGGAGGTGGAGCAGGAGACTCGCTTGAGCCTAGGAGTTGGAGGTTCCTGTGAGCTGTGATGCCATGGCACTCTACCCAGGGGGATAGCTTGAGGCTCCATCTCAAAAAAAAAAAAAAAGAATCCCAATTCATTTCTCTTCTCACTGAATTGGGTAAGATTCTTCTCCATCCATCTTACTACTACCTAAAATACTCAAAACAAAAATCTTAATCTGAATCACATGTGTTTTTTTTTAAAAAAAAAAAAACCCACTGAAAGTGAATTTATTTCATTACACTTTCCATGTACTTTTAGGTGTCAAATTACTTCTTCTAACAGGACAGCAAGGTACTTTATTGTAAGGTACAACAAGTATGCTGATAGTTCAATGTTTTGTCCCCCAACTAAATGGCAGCAGAGTGTTGATTCTAACGGCAATCTTACATGCCCTACACTTTAGCAGCTTCAATCAAAAAGATGAGCTATTTTACAATTTAAGGAATAAGTCCTTACAGTTAAACTCTTGACTGGTATGTTCATTGGCAGGACTGTAAATGAATCTCCATTTGCAGCTTTCTGTATCAAGAACATTTAAACTCTTGTTAAAGACAAAATAAAATAAAAACTAAAGTGACAACAACTATAGGAAATAAGGTTTTAAACAGGTTAAATCTGCATTATGCAACCAACATAGTACTAAGCATGAATTTAAAGGTCCTAGAATCTGAACACCAGAAGGAAACTTAGTTATGGTCCAGTCCAACGTCCTTATTTTGGCAGAAGAAAAAACTGAGGTGTTGATTAAACCATTAACCAATAAGGCAAGCAGCTTACTTACTCACTGGGATTCGTTTCATTGCCACTTTACCCTTATTTTTGCATCTCACTGTCATTTCTCAGAGCTGAGAATTGACCTTTTTTAAGGTGAGGAGAGAGAATAGAGCAAATTAATTTCAAGCGGGTGAAAAAAAAATTGCCTCTGAAGGAGGAGATGCTGGAGTCAAGAGAAATGACGTCTGATTTAAAATATGTAACCCCTTGATGGGGTTAGGTAATGAATCATATTCTCCTAGATTTTTCTACGTCTATGGACATCAGCCACGGTTTTTTGGGGCACTCAAATCAGAGGAAGAGGAAGTGAATAAAGCTAACACTAAATATATAGCACCCACTTAAGGCAGGGATGTAGACAGAAAAAACGGGAGGGGTGGTGAGGAGGGCATGCTTCCCCAGAATCCAGCTGTTTTCTAACATATCCAAAGGTATGGAAGCTAGGAAGACACTGGAAGCAAAGGCATCTCTCAAATTCGAGAGGGTGGATGCTTCTAGGGCCAGAGACTCCCCAACCCTCAGTTACAGAGTAACTGGGAGGGGACAAAATGGAGTTGAGGTCTAGGGGTGCCCTTAAGGTCGTTTGGAGGTCTAGCAAGCAGTTGATGGGCTCCTCTCGGAAGGGTCGTGGCAAAGCCTAGTACACGGACCAGGAAGATGACTTCTAGCACCAAGAGTAAGATGAGCGGCAGCAAGAGGCAGGCCAGGGTCCCAAGGACCCCAGACTCGAGCAAAAGAACAGATAGAGACCTCGGGAATCTCGATCCCGGGTAAGGCAGGCGGATAGATCGCCCCGGTTCAAAAAGAAAGCGAGGCGATTCCGGGGAACCGAAATGCCCACCCGACCTCCTCCCGGCTCAGGTGAGGCAGGGTAACCCTGCTGGAGAGGGGGCCCTGATATTGACAGGGAAGGGGTGCCTGCCGGGGTTACTCCCCGGCCCGGGCTACTCACCGGAGGCAATGCCCCTCGCGTCTTCGCAACTGGCCGGCGCCTGACACTCGGGAAGCTCGCAGAAAGGAGCCGCGTGCCCGCTAGCGCTGAGGCAAGGAGGGGCGCGCCGCGGAGGCCGGAGAAAAAGCCGCAGCGGCGCGCGCGCACCCGGACGGCCAGCGGAGGCGGGGCGCGGCGCGAGCCCGGAAAAGACGCGCCCGGAGGGGCGGGCGGAGCGGGAGCGCGCGGTGGTGTGGCTGAGCCAGCCGAATCGCGGGCGGCAGACGGCTCGGCCCACCCACACGCCCGCCCCCGCTGGCCCGAGACGTCAGCCGGGAAGGCGGGGCAGCGCCGGCTGCCAGGGGCGAGCCGGGGTGCCGCGGGCGCGCTGAGCCGGCTAACGGCGCGCGGCAGGTTGTTGTGATCCGCTGCTGCCTGGCTTGCTGGCGGTGCCGGCCAAGGTGCCTCGGCAGGTCCTTGCGCCTAATTGCACAAAGGTGTTGAAATGGCCCACGCCCGCACCTGCGCTCCCTCCCCAGGATGAAAGTACCCCTCGGGTCATCTTTCAGCTGCCCTTTAAAGAGAGCCATCTTTGCACTAAACCGCTCTTCCTTTGGAGAGAGCTATCTTAACACCCTTGAACTAAAGGCATCCGCCTCCGGTAAACGCGAGCTTACGCCTCTCTTCCATTTATCTTGCCTCTCACTGCGTTAAGATACCCGCTCCCTCCCATTCATGAAATATCACAAGAAGGCAGGGTGTTCACGTTATGACGTCCATGCCCAAGGCAGTGTAATGGCAAAAGAGCCCCCCAACTGATAAAGAGAAGTCACCCCAGCACTGGGACATCTTACGGGTCCCTCATCGTTGCTTATAAGCCAGTCCTACAAATGCTGTTCCCAAGAGATTCAAGAAATCGTGGTTAAAAATAAAATTCAGCGAACTGTCTCAGGACTTCAAAAGGGACAGGCCATAGTTGTAAATGAGCCACGACAAACTGCCAAGAATATATCACCAAAAGAAAGAAATCTCAAGTATTTTTCCACTTCCCTGATGCATAATGGTGGACTAGCTTCCTCTTCCTGCTAGTACTGGACACTTCATTTCGCTTGCTATTTTCCATTTTCCCGTAGAATTACCAGTTGTGTGTGTGTGTCCACATATATACCTCACCACCTCCGATCACAGAATAGTTTTTGAAACTTCGATGTGCTTCAGGCTTATCTGGGGTGTTTTGTTTAAATATGAGTACCTGCAGCTACAACCTCCAGATATTTTGATTCAGATCTGGGTGGGGCTGGGAAATTTGAATTTTCAATAAGCATCCCAAATGACACTGTAAAGTGGTTGGCTGAGAACACAGAGCTACAGCTTTTGTGTGTTACTTCTCTAAAGCTATTATTACCATTCAGTTTCCAACATACCAACCCTCTCACATATACATAATGTGCCTATAAATATTGTTAAGGCAGTCCTGTAGCTTCCTATTTCAAGATTGACCTAGAAAGCTCAGGACTTCAAACAACGAATTTAATTGTCATCTTTATCTTATGAAATCGTATTGTAATACCAGAAATAAGCAATCATTTGTCAGCTATATAACTCACAGGGGACCTACGGTGTACATAGCACTGTCGTCTAAAGTAGGGTTAACAAAAAAGAAATTAAAGAAATGACCATCTCTACCCTCAACTTACTGGCTGTCTAGTTGTGGGATTAAAATCCAGACACAATACTAACCAGTGTAGCACATAAATCAGTTTGTTGGCCCAAGATGAAAAAGAACTTGTAATTAAAGAGTATTTCCAGTTTCCCCTATTTATCAGCCCTGACATTTTCAATTACATAATTTCATCTGAACACTGTGTCCTCAAGCTTACTGTGGTATAAAAAGGAAAGAGATCACTAGAGCATGAAACTAGCAGTTTTTGTTTGTATATATGCATCTGCATACACACATAGGTATGTATATGCATGTGTGCATGATATAGATCTATTTATCAGACCAAGAAACCACTTGAATATTCAAGATCTTTATCACTTAAGCTATTCCTTAATCTGAACAGTTCTGGGTATCTTTATTACCTACCACATCTCACCTTTTCCTCCATATTTAACCACGCCCAGGATGAAAAGGAAAGAGCTCCATCCCCTGAAAGGAAACCAAGTGTATCCACACTATTTCCCATTTTTCCTTTTTCACTTTTTCAGGGTCTAAACAAACCTTCTTTAATTTCTTGTCATCAGAAGCCTTCCAGGAACTACTGCCTAGGAGCAAAACATTTCCCAAGCAGCTGTCTGACATTTTAGAAAGAACATTGGCACCGTTGTTTACTAGTTTGGAAGACGGGGTAGTATTATCCCTCTTTTACAGATAAAGAAACAAATACAGATCAAATGACTTGTCCAGTCACACAACAAAGTAACAAAGCCTGGATTTCTTACTACACTTCTCACAACTCCTAGACCAGGGTGCTTGCCACTTTAGCAGGCTCCCTAAGGAATGAATCCTACCCAGAACTACCAGTGAGAAATGGAATAAACATATGGAAATGGAAGAGATAGGAAAATACACAATGCGACTGACACATTCAAAATACAACGTCAAACACACTGAAAGCGTGAAAGTTAAACTGTTCAAAGCTCAATAGAATTTAACAGGACATCTCTGTTAGCAGGCACTGTTGATCTTACCCCTTTCACTCTTCTGTAATAAGAAGCTGAAATGGATAGCCAGGCTGCTCTTGGCATTAGTTATTTATGGAAGAGCAGAAAACAACTGTTCTTCATCGACTGCGTCACAAGCTTTTGCGTGTTGAACTTCACAGGTTTGTAGAATAATCAGTTCCTTCTGCAGCCCAACTACAATACAAGCAGCCTGACTTCATAATAATTTGGCATAAACAAGTTATGTTAGTTTTCATCACTAACAAACCTTATTTTTTGCAGACCCAATAACCAGGGCAAATATTGTCTTTAGTGGCTTGTGCAAAACAACTGGTGAAACCAGAAACCTTCGAAAATGATCTCACTGTGAACATAAATAATAACCTAAGCCATTCCTTTCAAAAATGGTTGAAGGCACAATAGCTAAATCTACTGTATTGTTTCTGAGAAATGATTCCTCTTTTTATATTTTTTCAGATAATAAAATTTTATTCTTGGGTGGTGCCTGTGGCTCAGTGAATCAGGCGCCAGCCAGCCCCATATACCGAAGGTGGCAGGTTCAAGCCCGGCCCCGGCCAAACTGCAACAACAACAACAACAAAAAAAATAGCTGGGTGTTGTGGCAGGCTCCTGTGGTCCCAGCTACTGGGGAGGCTGAGCCAAGAGAATCACCTGAGGCCAAGAGCTGGAGGTTGTGGTGAGCTGTGACGCCATGGCACTCTACTGAGGGTGACAAAGTGAGATTCTGTCTTTGAAAAAATAAAAATTACTTTTTGAGTTTATGCTAATTTGTTACAGCTACAATAGAAAATCAATACAAGTTTAAACATGAAGTGATAAAGAAAATCATTTTCATTTATTTTTATAAGGTTGCAAATATCCCCTTTTTAAAATAGCTACTTCTTTTCATTCTGGTACATTACACAGGTTTTTTAATTAATTGAAAACCCAAAACAAATGGAAAGATGTCTACCACACCCAGATAGGAAGACACAGCCTTGTAAAGAGTCAGATCTTTCCAAATTAATCTATTAAGTCAGTGCAATCAAAATCAAAATCCCAGCAGGATTTTAATGGAACTTAATATCAGTTTCTCTCATGAAACTCTTCAGTTACCTTTGAAAATTGCTTTAGTAACTTTCCCCAAAATAAGAAAAAGAAAATATTCCTATTATCCATACAGCCAGAAACAAGTGAAATATGCTCTGATGGGGGTGGCACCTGTGGCTCAGTGATTAGGGCGCCGTCCCCATATACCGAGGGTTGCGGGTTCAAACCCGGCCCCAGCCAAACTGCAACCAAAAATAGCCAGGCATTGTGGCGGGTACCTGTAGTCCCAGCTACTCAGGAGGCTGAGGCAAGAGATCACTTAAACCCAGGAGTTGGAGGTTGCTATGAGCAATGTGACACCACGGCACTCTACCGAGGGCGATAAAATGAAACTCTGCCTCTAAAAACATAAAAAAAAAAAAAGAAAAAAGAAAGAAAGAAATGTGCTATGATGGTCATCAAATCTGCAAGTTACCTTTTGGTAACATTTTTGCCCACTCTCTGTAGTGATTCTAGCCAGTAATGTTAGTTAAAAGGGTAGATCAGCAATATCATAACTCACCTTAAATCTCTCCTCATTATCCTTTCCCTTTTACATACAAAGAGATTCTGATACTTCCTATTCTCAAAAGGCCAGTAAAATAATAAAATTTTAACATGCCCCTTACTCAGAATCCACTATTAGCCTGGGGAGGTCACTTAAAGACAGAGTACCAGCATGGAAACCATCTGACCTTTGTACGTAGGCCAATCAGCCTAGGACAACTCACAGAGCCTCTTTCTGAGCCTCAGCTTCTTCATCTGTAAATTGAGGATAATAATGGTACCTCTCTCATAAGGCTCTTCTGAAGGAGGATTAAATGAAAGCATGCTCGTAAAATGCCTGATTTATGGCAAGTGTGGAGAAAATGATGGCTATTAATTATCAAGTTCACCCTCCTCATTTTATAAATGAGAAGAAAGGAAGCTAGAACCAGAACAGTCTTTCTCCAGATTCTCCTACTTACTGACTTCCTTTTTAGTAAAATAAATAATTAATAAAGAAATAAAGAAAACTAAGGGCTAAAAGCCCCGGGAGGTGCCTACTGTCACTTCATTCACTAAATCACTGTCCGACCTCCGATTCCCATTCCCTTCAATTCTCCAAATATTCCTTTTGTTAATGCCTTCTCTGAAATGGATAAACCCCACAATTATACCTAAATATTCACTCTGCTTAGACCTTCAGATATTTAGTCAAAGCAATCTTTCTTCAAACCAAAATTCTATAATAAAACTGTGTGCTTCATTTGGATGCTGTATGGCACCTGAGTGCAGGCCAATATTAATTATTCTTTTTCCTTTTTGATAAGGAGTCTCACTCTATTGAGAGGGCTGTGACATCATAGCTCCCAGCAACCTCAAAACTTCTAAGTTCAAGTGATCCTCCTGCTTCAGCTTCCCAAGTAACTGGGACTAGAAGCACCCATCAAGATGCCCAGCTAATTTTTCCATTTTCTTTTTTATGAGGTCTCACTTTCTCACCCTGGGTAGAGTGCCATGGCATCATACCTCACAGCAGCCTCAAACTCTCAAGTGAACCTCTTGCCTCAGCCTCCTGAGTATCTGGGAGTCCAGGCATATGCCACAACGCCCAGCTATTTTTTAGAGACAGGGTCTGCTCTTGCTCAGGCTGGTCTTGAACTTGTAAGCTCAAGCAATCCACCCGCCTCAGCCTCCCAGAGTGCTAGGATTATAGGCATGAGTCAGCCCTAATTTTTCTATTTTTAATAGAGATGGAGTCTCACTCTTTCTCAGGCTGGTCTCGAACTGTTAATTATCTCATATAGATCTTTCCAGTGTTTACTGCACATACATATGGTCACGTGTACTATCTTTTTAAATGAGAGTATATTATGCATATTGCACTGCAAATTCCTTTTCTCCACTTAATATGTCACAAGCATCATGTCATTGTGTTTGTAGTAGATATCTAAATAATTATACTTCATTATTTTTCTTGCTGGCACTCAGTATTCCATAGTATGGATATATCATAATGTATTAACTATATTTCTATTAATGAACATTCTGGATTTCTGCCTAATTTTTCACTATAGGAAATATTGATAACACTCCAGTTAATATCCCTGTACATAATATCTTCGTGTATTTGTTCAAGTTTCTCTGTACAGTAAAGCCCAGAAAATGGAAATGATGTTAAAGGTATGTGCATCTTAAATTTTGAAAGATACTGCCATGTTGTCTTTTAAAGGGGCCAAACCAGCTTGGCACCCATAATAGCTAAGTAGTTAGGGCGCCGGCCACATACACCGAGGCTGGCGGGTTCAAACCCAGCCTGGGCTAGCTAAACAACAATGACAACTGCAACAAAAAAAATAGCCGGGTGTTGTGGCAGGTGCCTGTAGTCCCAGCTACTTGGGAGGCTAAGGCAAGAGAATCACTTAAGCCCAAGAATTTGAGGTTGCTCTGAGCTGTGATGCCATAGCACTCTACCCAGGGCGAAAGAGTGAGTCTCTGTCTCAAAAAAAACCTTTGGGCAGCGCCCATAGCTCAGTGAGTAGGGTGCTGGCCACATATACCCAGGCTAGCAGGTTGGAACCCAGCCCAGGCCAGCTAAAACATCAATGACAACTGCAACAAAAAAAAAATAGCCAGGCGCCTGTGGTCCCAGCTACTTGGGAGGCTGAGGCAGGAGGATTGCTTGAACCCAGGAATTTGAGGTTACTAAAAGCTAGGCTGACACTAGGGCATTTTAGCCTGAGGCAACAGAGTGAGACTCTGTTTAAAAAAACAAACAAACAAAAAAGCAAAGAGTAAGTAAAGATACACAAGAAAAGCACTGATGGAAAGTACGCTTTGTAAATTAACAAAAAAGAAATAGCTGAGAGGCAATAAAAAAATCTCAAAATCCGATCTTCAGATGATACAGATCAGATCAGTTCCATAATAAAATCACCTGATAATAAACTTTGATGGAGCTTTTATCTGCTACACTGTTCAAGGTGGGAAAATCTCTAAAATTGGATAGAAATAGTAATGTTAAGACCATGTCAGCTACACTTATCTGAGATGACCAGCCTTTCCCTTTACATTGGTTTTCATTTTAATCCCAAGCCCATGCTGTGCTGTGCCTAAATGTAACATAACGCTTCCCAAGTGGATCCTATGCTCCTGACTCATCATCAGAGACTAAAGATGCCAAACGTACTCGCCTATCAATCAGATGAGCCAGAGCTGGCTGGGGACTGTGTTAGAAGACTTGGAAGAAGACCCCAACCATGGCAAGGTAGAATCACCTCACCATTCATTATGAGTTTTCCTATAAGAGCAAAAAAAAAAAAAAAAGAAGGGAGGTTTCAAAACCTAGTACCTTCCTGTAGACAATAAATGCATCATTAGATTAAGTGAAAGTCCGATGTCCTCCTTTGAGATCACAGAAGTCACAGAATGAGAGACTGGAACAATTCTGAAGATGAGAAATGTTTGAGCCACTGACTCGGAAGTAGTGCTATGTCCTGCCTGAGCCAGTTGCATCATGTTTGATAAACAAATATCTATGACACACATTGCAAAAGGGAGATTAAGAAACCTCAGGGCACAGAGCAGATCACCACATGTACGAGCATACTCAGGCACTTGTCCAGTACACAGAAAGGAGTAGGGCTTCAGCACTTCAAAGTCTTTGTGCCTGGGCCTTTTTCTGAGGAGATACAAGTTTGACAGAGATAAAAGTTTTATTTTCTATATATGTAAACAAAGACAGAATATGCACTTGCCTATGAAACTTAAAGTACCTAATTCATGAACTTCTTGAGTAGAATTTTAGAGCTCTAAAGGACTTTAAAGATCACCCAGAGTCCAGTCATTTATTTACTTACAAATGAGGAAACTGGGGTTATAAGAGGTTAGGTAATTTATCCAAGGTTACAAAACTAGTTATTTCCGAACTGGTCAATGGAGCAGATCTCCTGACACTTGATTCAATGCTCAGGCCACTTTGCTACATTATCTACCTCAATTTCCTAGAGCTTTTATGTTCTAACCATAAACAAAATTATAATAACCACATTTATTAAAGTGCCTTGATTTGCTTGGATACAAAACCATCAAGAATATCTAAGGAAAACAGGAAAATGTGGTTTGGTCAGTTTTTGTAGAACATGTCTGAGGAAGTGAGTAGAATTTTTAAAGGGAAAGATAGTTTATTCTTTTCTACATAATTTAAGGAAAAAATGCACACTTTTCTAATTCATTTGTCCATTATCTACATGTGATCAGTCCACCCGTCTGCAAAAGTCTACTCCCACTTGTGAGTTCCTCTGTACCCCCAACTTGCCCCATCTACCACTGCTGTTTTTACTTGTCTGCCACTTTTGTGATATTCTTGCTATTTCTTTTTTTTCTTTTTTTCTTTTTTAAATGTGATGCCAATCATAGGTTTCACATGCTTTTTTTTTTTTTTTCTTGCAGTTTTTGGCCAGGGCTGGGTTTGAACCCGCCACCTCCGGCATATGGGGCAGCTCCCTACCCCTTTGAGCTGCAGGCACCGCCCACATTCTTGCTATTTCTTTTAACTATATCAGCAAATATCCTAGGACTGCAGATTTGATATCAGAAAGTAACTTCCTAGTTTTATGGAAAATGTGACACTCAGAGGGGTTGGGGCCAAGCAGACATTGGGACATCTGCCAAATATAATTTTCTAACACAAGCATTTTCCTTCTTGTTTGCTTCTGATCTTTCTATCTGCTGCACTATACAAAAGAAACGGTGAAAGTTCAGAAGTACTCTAAGGTAAGACATAATCTACATAGAAAATGATCAACGGGCTCGGTGCCTGTGTCTCAATCGGCTGAGGCGCCAGCCACGTACACCTAAGGTGGCGGGTTCGAATCCCCAGCCCGGGCCCACCAAACAACAATGATGGTGGCAACCAAAAAATGGCCGGGCGTTGTGGGGCATTGTGGCGGGCGCCTGTGGTCCCAGCTACTTGGGAGGTGGAGGCAGGAGACTTGCTTGAGCCCAGGAGTTGGAGGTTGCTATGAGCTGTGATGCATGGCACTCTACCTAGGGGGATAGCTTGAGGCTCCGTCTCAAAAAAAAAAAAGAATTAATGGGAATATCATGGTAACTCTTTTTGGACAACAGAAAATTGGGTAATACTTTCTAACTCAATTAGTGGGGTGACTATTATATTGTTACCTGAACCAAAAAAAATACTAAAAGAAAATTACAGACTACAATCCATGATGAATACCAATACCAAGAAAATTAATAAAATACTAGCAAACTGAATAAGGTGACATGTAAGCAGCATAACACATCATGAACAAGTGGAGCTTGTCTTAGGAATGTAAGAAATAAACTTTTGAAGTTCAATAATGTAATGAATCATAGTATCAGACTATAATCTTTTCAATAAATGAAGAAAAAGCATTAGGTAAAATTCAGTATGGTTTAAAAAATCTCAACACATGGGGCAGTGACTGTGGCTCAAAGGAGTAGGGCACTAGCCCCATATGCTGGAGGTGGCGGGTTCAAACCCAGCCCCAGCCAAAAACTGCAAAAATAAATAAATAAATAAAGCATTTCTTTAAAAAAAAAAAAAAATCTCAACAAATGGGCTGTGCCTGTGGCTCACTGAGTGGGGCGCCGGCCCCATATATTGTGGATGGTGGGTTCAAACCCAGCCCTGGCCTAACTGCAACAAAAAAATAGCTGGGCATTGTGGCAGGCACCTGTAGTCCCAGTTACTTGAGAGGCTGAGGCAGGAGAATCTCCTAAGCCTAAGAGCTGGAGGTTGCTGTGAGCTGTGACACCACAGCACTCTACCAAAGTTGACAAAGTGAGACTCTGTCTCTAAAAAAAAAAAAAAACCCCAACACATTAGGATTCTTAGGATTCTTTTTTTTTTTTTTTTTTTTTTTGAGACGGAGCCACAAGCAATCCCCCTGGGTAGATTGCCATGGCAACACAGCTCATAGCAACAACCAAATCCTGGGCACAACCGAGTAACCTGCCACCGCCAATGGGACCACGGGCGCCCACCACAACGCCCGGCCATTTTTTGGTTGCAGCCATCGTTGTTTGGCGGGCCGGGGCTGGGGATTCGAACCTGCCACCTTAGGTGTATGTGGCTGGCGCCTTAGCCGCTTGAGCCACAGGCGCTGAGCCTTTTCTTAGGATTTCATAATTTTCTTTATAGAGGTCCTTCACCTCTTTTGTTAGGTATATTCCTAGGTATTTCATTTTCTTTGGTGCTATGATGAACGGCATTGTGTCCTTAATTAGCCTCTCATCTTGGCTGTTATTGGCATACAAAGGCAACTGTCTTGTGGACTTTGATTTTATATCCTGAGACATTACTGTATTGTTTGATGACTTCCAAGAGTCTTGTGGTTGAGTCTTTGGGGTTCTCTAAGTATAAAATCATATATCACCAGCAAAGGAGAGTTTGACCTCCTCTGCTCCCATTTGGATGCCCTTTATTTCCTTCTCTTGCCTAATTGTATTGGCCAGAACTTCCAGCACTATGTTGAATAGTAATGGTGACAGAGGACAACTTTGTCTGGTTCCAGTTCTAAGTGGAAAAGCTTTCAGTTTAACTCCATGCAGTAAAATATTACCTGTGGGTTTGCCATAGATAGCTTCAATGAGTTTAAGTAATGTGCCACCTATGCCTAAACTCTTC
>CAUYQV010137850.1:0-14104 GCA_963574575.1 Galagoides demidoff
CAGTTGCTAATGGTTTTGCATGAGATCCTGAGCAGTCTCCCAGCATCACTGCCATCAGCCTCATGAAATGTCCCATCTCAGGCGAGCCCTGCAGCGTCACCTCGCAGTCAGTACGCATTATGCCTCCTTAACACTGTTGTACATTCGCAAGATCTGATCATTGAGGGGGAGGCGGGCTGAGACACCGGCCAGATGCGTGAGGCAAACTGGTGCTGAGTGAAAAGACATATTTACACGAGGATTAATTTTTTAAGTGGATAATTCATTAGTGAATATTTTATGCACGAATGGACGGCATCCAAACATCTACAGTGGATATGCATCTTGATGTGACCATAGAGGCACTAATAGATTGGGAGGCGGAAGACCCGTGTTCTAGTCCCACCTGTGTCCCTGACTAGCTGCTTCACATTCAGCAGGTCACTTCCCCTCACTGGAACTCAGTTTCCCCAACTGCAAAGGGAGGGTCCTGAATAAATTCTGAGATCCTTCAACTTCTAAAAAGTCTATTACCCTGCAAACTATTGACAGCGTGGCTGGGGTAGGGTGGCAAGCTTGAGTTCCAACACTAAGAACCTCTGAAGCGGATAGCAGAAAACCCTGGACAAGGGTCCCTGGCTAAACTCCACATTTCTGTTTTGAGGATACCCTGGATCTCTTAGCTGCAGAGAAACTAATTAGATTTAATAAGAAACAAGACGGCTAAATGAAAGTACATGAGAAATAACACATTGCTGAAGATTAACACATGTTCTAGTCTGTCCTCATAATAAAACCCGGGCCCCGTTTATCCGGAATCTATGACTAGACAGAGTGAGAGGAACACGGAGCCCACTCATCTAGGATGAGCAAGGATTTCATCCTGCAGGAAGAACAGGAATAGAGGCCATTTAGAAACAGACACAATGTAAATACTGAAAGGTCAATCTTATCCCATCACCGCTCTGATTTTTAATGCTTGCAAATCTCCTAATGTTTAAAATTTTTCAATGACTTCCTGCTACATTCGAATATCCATTCATCCAGCCTGGGGTTCAAAGCCCTCCTGTCTGTCCCCTGACAATATCTTGGCTTTTGTCACCTTTTATATTTCAGCAGCAAGGAATTGAGGGACATTGCAAAAGCTAATTGCTTGGGTCGGTGGAAGAGAAACCTTGACCCATAGCAGTGCTAATGCCCCTTTAATTGAACACCATTCACACTGGGTTCAATTTCTCACCTTCCTGGTTACATTTCTGCTGTGCTTCTCAGAATTCTCTCTCCCGCCTTCTACCTTGCTCTGCAGCAAACTTATTGACAGTTCCCTGAGCATGTTTCCTCCAGCCTCTTTGCTTTTGCAAATGTTGTAGCCTTTTTCAGGGACACTTTACCCACAACAGTGCATTTGACTATAATTAATAGAATATCCAACTAAAAATAGCTTAAATGATAAGGAACTTAAACTAGTTTGTTTAGCAGCTCATTAATGGCATAAAGGACAGCTCCACCTTTCTACTCCGCCATCTTCTTTCCAGCCTTTATCCTCAGGTCTGACCAGCCTTGGGGTAGCAAAATAGCTGGCACGGCTCCAGCCATCACAACTCACACAACAGCACCTGAAAGTATTCAAAAGATGACTTTCCCAGAAGCTGCTGCCCCCAGAAGAATTCTTCTCAAATTTTCACTGGTCAGAAAGTTCTTAAACTTTCTAAGATCAAAGCTTATCCAGCACTGACCCTCTGCTGCTCCATTTCTAAATGTCACCAGCCCTTCCCTGAGCCTCACCTCTAACTCTGTTTTTAATTTTAGCAACATTTCCCGAGTATTACTAAATGCTAGGCACTCTGCTAAGCACTCTGCAAGTGTTGTCTTATTTGCCCCTTACAGCAATCCTAGAGGTAAGCATTGCCATCCCCATTGTAGAGATGAGAAAACCAAGGCCCAGCAAGGTTAAGGAACTTGCCTGAGCTTACACAGCTAGAAGGAGGCAGAGCCAAGATTCAAATCCAAGGATGTCCAGCTCCAAAGCCCAATTTCTCAAACACTCTTGGTCCTTGTGACTACTACCCCCTCCTGCCATGTTTTGCCCTGCCAAGTGTGCATTCTCTTACACAGTAGAATTCTCCCCGTCTGACAGATCCTTCCCCTCTGCTTAGCAGCATTTTCAGATCTTCCCTATGATTAAAGAAAAAAAAAGGAGCCATTTCCCTTCACCTTGTTCTCACTGCAATCTATCAAACTTCTCAAAAGCAGCATCTTCACACTTACTGATTCCACATCCTCAGCACACAAGTACTCTTCACTTAATCTAGCATCCTGCCTCTAACTGCTCTGCCCAAGGTTATCCGCAACCTCCTGATAGCCAATCAAATGACTTCCCTCTATGCTCCCTCCTTCTGGACCTAATTAATTGGCAGGTCAGTGAGGCAGCTGCCCAGAGCTCCAGTCCATATGGGACTCTAAAACATCACTGGAAATACAACAAAAGGAAGAAAATTGTGTTTACCAGACCTCTTCTCAGGGAAAGTATTGAGTACGGCTGGAAAACAAACTTTGATAAAGTACTTGGGGAAGGGCTGTCGATCTCCCCCAGAGGCATGCTTGAGTAACAACAAATGGATTTCCAACTGCCCCCTGTGAGGGTTGGTCTCTTTAACGGGAGGGTTTTTGTTTGGCTGAATACAGGATGCAAGTTTAAAGTCAAAGCTAATTGCTTGGATCAGAAGAGGAGAAAACTGTGCCCATGCAGAGCTCTGGCTATCTCCTTAATAACTGCCAAGCCAACACTTACAGAACATCAGTGTGGAGTGTGGGAAGTTATGTTACTGCCCTATGGACCAACATTTCCCAATTTCTCCATCCGGATCTATCTGTTGTATGGCCCAGCTACTTCCCCCCTTGTCAGTGGTCTGGTTGGCTTCCTTCTGGACTCCTATACCTCACTGGATCCCCCTCTCTTCCCTTCTTTCTTTCTCTCTCTCACTCTCTTTCTTACCTCTGGCACTGGTTCCTCTGCGTCCTCCTACCATGCCCCACAATGAGCCCATTTTCCCAGGACCTGACTTCAAACTCCTTTCTTTACACCTTTTCTCTCCTGATATCAGACACTTCCGGGTGTCTGCTACCTAACCAAGGACCCCAGAGTTTAGTGGCTAAAAATAACAAGCCTTTATTAGAGCACAGTTTCTTTAGGTCAGGAATCCAGGAGTGACTCTGCCAATTATTTCTGGGTTAAAACCCCTGTGAGGCTATATCAGGGCTGCAGCCATCTCAAGGCTTGACTGGGAGATCACGCACTTCTAAGCTCACTCGCGTGGCTGGTGTCTGGCCTCAGGTCCTTACCACATGTGTCCATCCACGGGGATGCACCACGACATTGCAGTTGGCTTCTGTAGAGTGAGAGATCCAAGCCAGCAGCTGGGATGGAAGCCACAATCTTTTTATAACCTAATCTTGAAGGACACGCCATCACTTCTGCCATATTTTATGTGATAAAAATGAGTCAATATGTCCAGAAGATCCTTAAGGGGTAAGGGCAGTGATTACACAATGGCATGAATACCAAAATACAGGGACCACTGGGACCATGTTAAGGGCTGTGTACCAAACTAGGGCTCTCCCATCAACAGTGGGGGAGTTCTCACCTCTGCCACAACCTTTCCATCATCTCTCCATTTCCAACCACCCTATTCACATGCTAAGTCATTCCATGTGGATATGAGAGATTGCTGCCCACTCACGCTCCACCTACGTCCACTTTCTTGTGTTCCCTTAAAGCAGTCCAACTGGCCTTTCTTGTTCCACTGATGGCAATGCTATTCCATTCCTGAATTATTAGGCCTCTGAGTTGTCCACCATTCTTTAATTTAACAAAAATCCTCATTGTTAACCATTCATTGAGCCTAAAAGGTTATCGGGCACTTTCATAGACATTACAGTATTTAACTTTGCAACAATCTGAAGTGGATATTATTATCGCACCCATTTTGCAGGTAAATGAACCCATTTTTCTTTCAAAGAGAAGTAGATGTGGAGTCAGGCCCTGTTCTGTGTGCCAAAACAGCCATGGACAACACAGGTGCTTGGGAAGCCAATAGCTTAGCAGAGGAGAATGTTACTGGACAGAGTAAATCATTGCTGAGATCACATGTTGTACACAGTTAGCAGCAGGGCTTAGAACTAAACAGACCCATGTTCAAGTCCCAGTTTATCCATTTACCAGATGTATAACATGGGGCAAGTTATCAAATCTTTCCAGTCTTTAATTTCCCTCTCTGTCAAGATACTACTTCATGTAGCTATTTTGAGTAGTAAATGAAATACTGCAAATAATGCACATGGCATAGGGTCTAGCACATCAGGGTTCAATAAAATAGTTTTTGATGATGACAAATGATGCTGATGAGGACAATCATAATATTGCCCAAGTCACAGCAACATCATAACTGACCTTGAAGAGCCACCACGTGCCAGACACTTCTCTAAAACCTACACGTGCAAGAATTCACTTGACCCTCATTTCATCTCTATGAAGTAGACATAGTATTATCTCCATCGTACAAATGAGGAAACTAGGGCAGAGAGAGGTTAAGCAACATGACCAAGGTTGCAAAGTCGGCAAGTGGAGGAAGCAGAATTGAAACCCAGGCAGACTAGCCCCAGAGCCAAGAATGAGATAGAATTTTACAAGTACTCAGGGAATCATACTCTGTGTGTGTGTGTGTGTGTGTGTGTGTGTGTGTGTGTGTGTGCGCGCGCGCATGGATATGTGTATGCATCTGTTTGTGTGTGTGAATGACTAGGGAGGTGGGATGGAGTGTATGACTAGCACATATGTCAGACTGTATGTATGTGCAGGAAACCATGTGAGTTTATGTATACACGGTGGATATGGAGTTCATGTGCAATTTAACATAGTAAACTGTACATGAACTGTATGTCCACCTTATATGTGACACCTATGTGTGTCATGTATATCCCCATGTGACTATGTATGTTCTTTGTGCATGTGTCTTTGCATGTGGGTGTGTGTGGCTGTATATATGACACTGTGTGCTCTCTGTATGTGGCTGTGTATGATTCTGTGCATGTGTTAGATCACATGTGATGATTATGTGTATGTATGTGTAGATGGGGCTTCCAGAAAGAAAGAAACTTACATTCTGGGTCACATTTTGCATTCTCTTTGCATTGGGACATGTAGCTTTGGGTTGTGAGGATTCTGGTTTATTTCTCTTAGACGTCTTCTCCTTATTCTAAAGAATGATCCCCACTTGCGGTTCATGAAATGATGAAAAATCCCCCTCTGGCACAGTAGCACCCACCTCTTAAGGGCACATAAAAAAGAACTCCAAAACTCACTTAAACCTTTCCTACTGATAAATTATAGGAAGATTTCCCCAGTAAAGAAGACAAATGAACTATACGGTATTTCATTTCAATGTACTCTCCTCTTCAACTCTATATATTTCTATAACATTACTGAAAGAATAGCTCTACAGGATACCCACCAGCATCCCCCACCTCCACCCTCGTACTTGGTGTCTTTGTCGTAGATCTGGAGGATTTCTCCTCCCCTGATGATGTCTCCTCTTGGGAATGACTAGTTCTAGCAGCAACAAAACCCTTTCTTTCCTTCCTTCCTCTGTATTTCACCTTAGGTTTTTCTTTTCCCTCCCATCTCCAACTCTCTCCCTCCTCCCCCGTTCCTTCCTTCCATTTTTTATCTTTGCCCATAAAATTAAGAAGCAGGAGTGGTTAAGCACTAGGAATTTGGTGTCAGGATTATTTCTGCCATTTACTGTCTGTGTGACCTTGGGCAAGTGATTCAACCTCTTACAGCCTCAGGCCCTTCGTCTGAAAAATGACTCTATTGTGAAGATTAAATAAAATATGTGAGTAAAGTGATTAGAATTATGCCTGGCACATGGTAAAGCACTAAATATATATGAGGATTAATTATTAAATTCACAATGAATCACTGAAGGGACTCAATCTCCCTGATTTAATGGTTTTACCTCTGTTAAGAACAGGCCTCTGGTTAAGGGTGAATTTGGTCTGGCATCATGCCGTGGTTGAGCAGACAGACCTGGGTTCAAATCTGAGCTCTCCAACATACTGGCTTTGTGATTTTGGGTGAGAGTCTTAAGCTGTCTGGGAATCAGTTTCCTCAGCTGTCAGATGGACACAAAAATAGTTCCCAGGTCTTAGGGAGGTTTAGACTATGGTGCATAGCAAGTCGTCAACCAGCTGTTACCACTAAGATTGGGGTTTATCTTTCCATTTATAGCCCGTGAACTCCCCTTGCACCTATTCAGTCCTTGTCTCTCTCCACTTGGTCTGAAACCCTCCTCATTCCCCATTTATACACAGAGCTAGGAAAGCTCATGGGAGCATTTATTCAAAGCTGTATCTGCTATCTACTGCTAACAAACCATCCCCAAACTTAGTGGCCTAAAACAATAACAGTAATTTATTTTGGTCATGAATCTGCACATTGGTTGGGACTTGGCAGGGTGACAATTCTCTGTTCCATGAAGCATCAGGTGAGTCAGGTCAACTGGGAGCTCGAGGATCTACTTCCTAGATGGCTCAATTACATGGTGGGTCAGTTGGTGCCATTTTCAGCCTGGGAATTTAGCCAAAGCTATGGGCTAGGGTACTTGGTTCCTCTCCACATAGACATCTTCACAATTTGCTTGGGTTTTTTTTTCACAGCATGGTGGCTGTTTCCCAAAAGTCATACATGACATTTTCATGACCTACTGGGACATACAGCACCACTTCTTTGACATGCTATTGCTCAAAAGTCTGCCCAGGTTCAAAGGGAAGGGACATAAATTATTTTTTTTTGAGACAGAGTCGCATTCTGTCATCCTGGGTAGAGTGCTGTGGAGTCATCATAGCTCACAGCAACCTCAAACTCTTGGAATCAAGAGATTCTCTTGCCTCAGCCTCCCAAGTAGTGGGAACTTCAGGTTTGTGCCACATTGCCCCACTAGTTTTTCAATTTTCAGTAGAGATGGGGTCTTGCTCTTGCTCAGGTTAGTCACCAACTCTCAAGCTCAAGCAATCGTCCAGCCTTAGCCTCCCTGAGTGCTAAGATTACAGGTGTGAGCCACCACAGGCACCTGGGATACAAACTTTTAAAGACAGAGTGGTAAGCCTTTAGGAAAGCATGCAGAATTGGAGATATTATTGTGGCCATCTTTGGAAAATACAGTCTGCCACACTTTGCTTCTTTCTCCCCACCCTCAACCTTCTACCCTCCAAGTAAGGCATTCCGCCTCAATTAGCTGCCTTCCCCAAACAGTCTTGACCAAGTTAGAGCTAAAGAAAGCCAGGGTGGGAGCCTCACAGGGCATTGAATTTACTGTATGTGCTCTTCCTAGTAGGTTTGGGTTTTCTGTGTGAATCTGCAGGTTTGGCCAGCTTTGCCTCCATTCTTCTAATCATTTGCAGAAGGTGATTTGAGGAAGGGTGAGCGGAGACAAAACAAGAGAATATCACAAATACTGTGGTTCCATTCAACCTCTCATTTGGAAATGTACAAATGGGGCCCAGGAAAGTGAACTGAAGTGAACTCAATCTAAAAGGTCCGTACCAGGACTTGCAACTATCTCTTGATCCCAAATTCAAGGCTTCTTGCTCCTACTACTGCACTACCTTGGGACCTAAGGAATCTTGATAAAATACTTATTCACTAAGAAGAACTAGCTAACAACCACCTACATGTGCAGCATGCCCTGCTCTAGCCAGGAGTCCTCAAACTACAGCCCGCCTAGGACATTTATCTGGCCCACTGGGTGTTTTTGCTGCTGCTGCCTATCCTGCTTAGCAGCCAACTCATCCCAAGGCCCACAGTCCAGCCCTCCAATGGTCTGAGGCACAGTGAACTGGCCCCCTGTTTAAAAAGTTTGAGGACCCCTGCTAGACCTTTCTGACTGTGGCGTCTTATGCAAGCAGGTGTAAGATGCACCTGATGTGCCTCCACCCCTTCATGGACTGCTGATTGGCTTAAGTTGAATCAGGTGACCTAAAGGTAGCCAATCCAGAAGCTTAATACACAACACTGAGCTCAAACAAGATTCTCTCTCAGGAGTGTGAATCAAACAATAGAAGAAGGTGTCTATGGATAAGAAAGGAAGCTGGAAAGTCTTGAGGCAGTGTAGGGGCTGAGCCACCTGAAAAGTCTTATTCAAGCTGATATTATTAATAGAGAAGCAGAAACAATGAGTTAGAGATGAGGCTAGTAGTCTGCAGAGAGAAGAGAGCTGTCCCAAAATAAAGACAAGGACTAACAAAAGGAGAGAGAAGACAATCCTTAGAGCTATTTTAGATCCCAAGAACTTTCCATTCCAGTTCCAGAGACCTTATGATTAAGCTCCTTTAATTGACACTGACCTGTGTCCCTTGCCAGTTACCTCACCGCCTTACCTACCAAAACATGGAGATGGTATTCACCCATTTCTCAGCTGAAGAAACTGAGGCTCAGAGACATCAATTGACTTAAGGGAGAAGGCACAGCCATTGAGTGAGCCTGCAAAGCCTGGAATGCAAAGCATATGGGATTCCTGAGCCGTTACTGTCACATCTTTGCAAGGTTGTCCCTCTTTCTTATCCATCCCACTGGATAACACTACCCTCACCACCACCCCTTCTGGGAACTTGTTACTTGGGGGCTGCCATGAAGTTCGTTTTAGCAGCAACCCTACGCTTAACAGATGACTTTGCTTGCTTTGGGATTCCATCTCCCTAGTGTAATTCTTTGATTTCCCCCACACACCCATACTTTCTCAAGCTGAGTTAACTGCCAAGAGACTGTGGGAGAAATCACACTGCTCCTCAGATCACCCAGCAGGACCTCAGTCCTTAACAAGGCAACTTCCTGACAAAGTATGTTAGATGGCCTCAGACAAAACTTTTCCTAACAGAGGATTGGAGAGGGAGAAAAATTAAAGGCAGAATGGAGGTGGGGGGTGAGGGGAGAGAGTTCTTTCCATTGATTTCTTTGCCAATGAGAAGTCTTTAAAAATCACTTTTTAGCTGCAGCCCTCAGATTGCATGAGCTGTTATGCTGAAGAAGGAGAAAAAAAAAAATCAAACTCTGGATCAGATCAAACTGTGATCTTTCATCCATCTGAACAGGCAGCCATTTTGGTAAATGGAAAATTAGAAATTCTAACAAAAGGAAGAGGGGATATCTAAGGGAGGGTTGGCCTCGGACAAAACTGTGAGCTTGGTAACTCTGATCTGACTTCAGAACCCCTCAGTACCCCATCTTCACCCCTGATCCCTGCCCCAGGCAGAACATGCCTTGAGTTAGGTGGGGAAAAGAGTAACTTGGCTTTGCCTCCCTCCCCTCTTCTCCTCCTGCTTCCTGGTGGGCCTCCTTTGACTTGTCCTGTTAGATCTTGGTATTATCGTTAAATGCTAATAGTCAGTGTTACTGTTCTCTGCTGCTGGCCACTGACCCCCAGGAGGGGCTAATTGATAGTTAAACAAACTGCTAATTAAATGATAATGAAATACAAGCTGTAGATAGCCCCTCTTCACCAATCCAAAGATATTTGGAAATTGAAAAAGGGAGCTCCTGAAGTGCCCAACGTCTTCCAGGCACAAGGACTCCATGATGGAGGAATGGCAGGCGGTGCATCGATTGAGGGGTATGGTGGATGTGTCAGGTGCTGCAGAGGTTCAGAATTGAAAGACTTACTATCCCAACTGCTGAAGTATGTCTTCAATCATCCCCTATTGCCTTAGCTGAAGAGAGAGCTGAGACAACATCCAAGGTCATGCCCAAGATCATGCCCTCATCCCTGGGTAGCCTACATCCCTTACTGACTAACAGAGGGTATACAGGCCCAACCTTTTTGCTGAGACAATTTCAGAGACAAGTCTGAAAGATCATCTTATCTTCAGAACTCCCCAGAATGTTGGTCGAGGTTTCTATTGAGACTCATTATAGCTGCTCTTTTCAATCCTGTTTCCTTCCTTTTCCCTCATAAGTATTGATCTCAAAAGTTCTCCCCAGCAAATCACCCGCATCCCAACATTCATCTCAAAATCTGCTTCTTTAAGGAATCCAGTCTGTGTCAGGACAGTAGAACCGCCTTCTTGGCAGAACCAACATGTTGCAAAACTGTAGGGACTCCACTTCCATTGCCCTGTTCGGAAATGGTATTCCCTGGAGTTGGGCAATCCAGAAGCCCCACTTCCTCAGATGACACCCTTAATTCCTTAAACATAAGTGAGCACCCAGCTGTTTACCAACTTCTAAGACTGGCTCTTTCAGATCCCTGATTTTTTCACTGTGGCCTGCTATTGCCACTCAGGGTTTTGCAATGTGCTTTCTTGGCACCACTATCTGGCTTTCCAAGCTATTGCCCCCCATCCTGATATTTCCCTCAATCTGGCCCTCCTCAGAATATGCATGCTTTGTGTTTGCCACTACGTGGTGCTGGGCAAATCTTTACTCCTCCAAGCCTCCATCTCCTCATCTGTGATGTAGCAAAGGACTGATGGTCATCTGCCAATATCCATTTTTCTCCCTTTCCTCTCCCCGAGTATATGGCCCACCATCTAGGCATTTCCCAGCTTGCCATGTATCTAGGTGCCATGTGACCATATTCTGGTCAACAACATGAAAGTAGGAAAAATTATATAGTGTAAGTAATTTCTTCTTTTTTTTCCTTTGGCTGGGGCTGGGTTTGAACCCGCCACCTCTGGCATATGGGGCCGGCACCCTACTCTTTTGAGCCACTGGTGCCGCCCCAGTGTAAGTAATTTCTATGTTGTGCTCCTAAAAGCAATTTGTTTTCCCTCCAAATTCCCTTTTTTCTTTTTGTTGGCTAACAAATACAAGCAGAACAGCTGCTTTGAATCCATAAATGGAAGCCAGCTTCAGACCACCAAACTCTGTTCACAAGAAAGAAATAAGTTTGTCTCTTGTAGAAGTCATTGTATTGATATTTGGAGGCCTCTTGGTTAAATAGCATTTTTGCATATCACCTACCCAGACATGTAAAAAGGAGTTAAAAGCTCTTACCTCACAAACTTTATAACATCTAATCACCTTCAATGACATTTTCTTCATCCTATTTCTATTGACCCTCATCTCTAGAATGAACGATTTAAAAAGAAATGATCTCAAGAATGACACAAGGAAACATCCTGAGCTCAGCACCTAGACAAATGTGAGTTCATCCTATACAAGCTTTGTAATTCAGGGCCAAGTCATGGAACCTCTTAGTGCTTTTGTTTCTTTATCTATAAAATGTTGATAGGAATTGGAGTTACCCATAGGGTTATTGTGAAAATCAAATGAGAAAAATGTATGTAATATGCTTATATAAATGCATGTTATGGGATAGGTGCTACTTTTATATAAATATACTCTCAGTAAAGGATAGCTATTATTACAGAGGTTGCTTTGTCTAAGGGATGTTATCATGTGCTCTGGAACCAGGCAGTGTGGATTGGAATCCAAGCTCCTCCACATGCAATATTTACAAATGTAGGTAGCTTACTAAATCTCTCTGGACCTTAATTTCCACCTCTAAGAAATAGCAATTATGATTATAGTAGTACCTACCTCATAGGTTTTTCATAAGGAGTGAAGGAATTGATCATTTTAAAGTCCTAGTAGGTTTCCTAATAGATAGTAAGATTCCAATAAATTTTTTTTCATTGTCATTATCAAAGACTCCTTTGAGGGCTAATATGTTAGGACTCTCCCCACAAAACTACAAAGCAACAAAAGTCTTAACTAAAGTATACGGCACACTCCACTGCTCTGTAAAAAGTTAGATTTGCCCTTAGTGACCTGCTGTTGGCTGAAGTCCTCATTATTGGAACTGCACCTTCAAATTAAGGTCTGTTTTCACAGAAAATCCTAGCCCCAAGCCAAAATATACTAAGAGCAAATGAGACTACTTGGCCTATTTGACAACTCAGCAGAAATATACTAATTTAAACATATTCTAAGCAGTTTGAGCATAGTTCCAGGTTCTTGATATACAAAAAAAAAACAAAAACAGAAATAAATTCCCCAGTACTACAAGGTCAGATTATAAAGAAAAAGGACAGTGGCAGACACTGTTAATCTTCTCAGCAATATCCATTTATGTTCTTTCTTGATTGAAAAAAATTATTTGGAAGAGTAAAGTGCCAACTCTAGGCCATGGGTCATAATTGGTCTCCATTGATCAGCACAATCTTATTAGCCCTTCCCAGCTTCTCTTACAGCTAGTCATGATCATGTGACACACATCCAGCCAATAAACATAAGCAAAAGCTACTTAAGGAGCAGTCCTAAGAAACTGCACAGAAATGCACATTCCTGTAAAGAAGAGACAGAAGCAGCTGGTGTGGTAGCTGTCTCTTTTCTCTCTATGTTCCTCCTACCTTGAACATATATGAGATATATGACACTAAAGAAGCCAGTGCATGACCTGGAGATAAAAAGCATGACAGAAAAGCTGAGGAAAGAACAGATACCCTGGCCCTGACATTTCCAAGCCATTCACTGAACTAACAGCAGTAATTTTCTACCTCCTGACTTCTTGCCTACCGGTGATGATTTTTACTTGCAGCTCAATGTATTCCTAACTCTACAGGTTGTTCCACAGAATAGGCAGCCATAGTGGGTAGATCTAAATAGTAACATCCAAGACCACAGGGATGTATATACTTTTATCCACGTTGTGAGAATAATATGAAGTATGAGGTGGAGAGAATACTAAAATGAAACCACTCCTACTTTATCATTTTACCTGTGCTTGTCACTTAATACAACCCAGTCTTTGGTTGAATTCCACCATCATAGATCTAAGTAGCATAATCCTGAGGGACACAGTTTACCACAGCAGAGAGAATATATGGTCCCTGCCTTCAAATAATAGGGCTCTTCAATTTGAGCAGCCTCTCCTCCCAGCCCACAGCTTTTCCTTTCTTATCATTTTTGTTCTAGCACATAGCAATTCTGACCCAAAGGTTTCCTGTGCCTTTTCAACTCAGCAATCACCCAGCAGTTGGTAAGCTCTATTAATATTTCCACTCATTTTTTCAATTGCAGGGTCATGATAGTCATGGAACACAAACCATCTATTTGTCTACCATAGAATGCACCCAGGTGTCTCAAAATGTCCTTCTGGTTACAAGAGAGAGGGGGATGGGGTGGGTAGAATGCTTGAGGACCTTGGAGAGCAGCCTGCCAGGTCAATATAAGGAGTATCTCCAGGACCTTTACAAGATTCAGGGGATGGAATCACCCTTTCTTGGCATTAGCCAAAGGGAAAAAAAAGAAAAACAAATAGAAACTGGCTGAAGTTAGACAACAATTTCTTCTTCTGCCTGAAATAGGGCAACCCTCCTAAAAGGGAGCTTGGAGAAAACGTTTATATTAAGATTAAGAAAATCTTAATAGCCATTCTCTAGGTACCTAATAAGTGCCAGAAATATAGGTATTATTGTTGCCACTTTACAGATGGAAAAACAGAGGGATACTAAGCTACCTCATTATTAAACACTTGCTAAATGTCAGGTGCTCTGATAAGATGTAGATATACTCTGTGTATATCTATATGCAATCTCTTCGCCACAACCCTATTGAAGTTACACTGATATACTCTGCTGTATTTATCTACGCAGTTCTAATTTGAATAAAAATAATTCATATAGTGAGAGATACTTACATTAAGAGTAGAATCAGAATGTTTTAAAACTATAACTGAGAAAATGACATGAAGGCTGTGTTGATCAGTTTGATGGAAGTATTTCGGATTGCATGTGAAAATCCCACTCTGTACCCCAGAAGTGTATTAATGTACATAGTTACCATTCAATAAAAAAAAATAAATAAATAAAATAAAAGGAAATCAACCCATATAAACAAATAATAAAAAATAAATAGCCCCTATAAATGCATACTTTTTTGGTAAACTGGGAGTGGGAAAAATGTTTCTAAGATTTTAGATAGTGTAAGGAAAAGACTGAAAATTTTGATTACATAAAAATCTAAAAAATGATGTAAGGCATAGAAAACCATAGACAACTTAAAACACAAATATCAAATTAGGAAAGTATTCCTTTCAATTTATATCAGAGAGGACTCATTTTCCTATTA
>CAUYQV010137854.1:0-14506 GCA_963574575.1 Galagoides demidoff
GCGCCTGTGGTCCCAGCTACTTGGGAGGCGGAGGCAGGAGACTCACTTGAGCCCAGGAGTTGGAGGTTGCTATGAGCTGTGATGCCATGGCACTCTACCCAGGGGGATAGCCTGAGGCTTCGTCTCAAAAAAAAAAAAAAAGAAGACAATTACCAAATTTTTGGAACAAAACGATAATGAAGACAAGAATTATCAGAACCTCAGGGATCCACAAAGGCAGTGTCACAAGCCTTCCTCAAGAAAACAGAAACTTGAGCAAGTCAACAACTTAATGGGACATCTCAAGCAACTGGAAAAGGAAGAAAAGAAATAACCAAAATGAGAGTAGAATTAAATGAAATTGAAAACAAAAGAATTATACAACAGATCAATAAATCAAAAAGTTGGTTTTTGAAAAAGTCAATAAAATAGATAAACTTTTGGCTAATCTAACTGGGAAAAAAAGAATAAAATCTCTACTTTCATCAATCAGAAATGGTAATGATGAAATAACAAGACTCCTCAGAAATTCAAAAAAATGAATATTACAAGAAACTTTATTCTCAGAAATATGAAAATCTGAAGGAAATTGACCAATACTTGGAAGCACGCCACCTTCCAAGACTTAGCCAGAATCAAGTAGAAGTGCTGAACAGGCCTACATCAAGTTCTGAAATAGCATAAACTATACAAAATCCCCCTAAAAAGAAAAGCCTGGGACCAGATGGCTTCACATCAAAATTCTACCAAACCTTTAAAGAGGAACTAGTACCTATATTACTCAACTTTTTCCAAAATATAGAAAAGAAGGAATAATACCCAACAAATTCTATGCAGCAAACATCACCTTGATCCCCAAACCAGGAAAAGACCCAATAAGAAAAGAAAATTATAGACCACTATCACTAATGAATATTGATGCAAAAATAGTTAACAAGATCCAAACAGAATCCAGCAACACATCAAACAAATTACACACCATGACCAAGTGGGTTTTATCCCAAGGTCTCAAGGCTGGTTCAATATACATAAATTTATAAATGTAATGTATCACATAAACAAATTAAAAAACAAATACCATACGATTCTCTCAATTGATACAGAAAAAGTCTTTGATAATATCCAGCATCCATTCATAATCAGAACACTTCAGAAAATTGGTATAAAAGGGACATTTCTTAAGCTGATAGGGGCCATCTACAGCAAACCCACAGCCAATATTGTATTGGAGTTAAGTTGAAATCATTTCCACTCAGATCTGGAACCAGACAAGGTCGCCCATTATCTCCACTGCTTTTTAACATTGTAATGGAAGTCTTAGCCATTGTAATTAGGAAAGAAAAGGCAATCAAGGGTATTCATATAGGGTCAGAAGAGATCAAACTTTCACTCTTTGCAGATGATATGATTGTATATCTGGAAAACACCAGGGATTCTACTGCAAAACTCAGAAGTGATCCAAGGTATATAGGAGCATCTCAGGCTATAAAATCAACACTCATAAATTGGTAGCCTTCAGATATACCAACAATAGTCAAGCTGAAAAAACAGTCAAGGACTCTATTCCATTCACAGCAGTGCCAAAGAAGGTGAATTATTTGAGAGTTTACCGAACAAAGGATGTGAAAGATCTCTATAGAGAGAACTATGAAACTAAGAAAAGAAATATCTGAAGATGTTAATGAATGGAAAAACATACCATGCTCATGGCTGGGAAGAATCAACATTGTTAAAATGTCTATATTACCCAAAGCAATATACAATTTTAATGTAATCCCGATTAAAGCTCCATTGTCATACTTTAAAGATCTTGAAAAAATACTTCGTTTTATATGGAATCAGAAAAAACTTCGAATAGCCAAGACACTACTCAGAAATAAAAACAAAACAGGAGGAATCACACTACTAGACCTCAGACTATATACTATAAAATCAATAGTGACCAAAACAGCATGTCGTTGGCATAAAAACAGAGAGGTGAATGTATGAACCAGAATAGAGAACCAAGAGATGAACCCAGCTACTTACCATTATTTGATCTTTGACAAGCCAATTAAAAACATTGAGTTTTTAATGGTGCTGGGTGAACTGGCTGGCAACCTGTCGAAGACTGAAACTGGACCCACACCTTTCACCATTAACTTAAATAGACTCTCACTGGACTAAAGATTTACACTTAAGACATGAAACTATAAAAATACTAGAAAAAAGTGCAGGGAAAACACTTGAATAAATCGGCCTGGGACAATATTTTATGAGGAGGACTCCCCTGGGAAATTGAAAAAACACTAAAAATCCATTACTAGGACCTGATCAAGCTAAAAAACTTCTGCACAGCCAAGAACACGGTAAGTAAAGCAAGCAGACAGCCCTCAGAATGGGAGAGGATATTTGCAGGTTATGTCTCCAAGAAAGGTTTAATGAGAACTCAAATGTAGTTTGAGTAGCAAGAACTCAAGAACAGAGAACTCAAACATAGTTTGAGTGGCAAGCAAAGAATAAGTGGTCCCATCTCAGGGTAGGCAAGGGACTTGGAGAGGAACTTCTCTGAAGAAGATAGGCACATGGCCTATAGGCATATGAAAAAATGTTCATCATCCTTAATCATCAGAGAAATGCAAATCAAAACTACTTTGAGATATCATCTAATTCCAGTAAGATTAGCCCATGTCACAAAATCCCAAAACCAGAGATGTTGGCATGGATGTAGAGAAAAGGGAACACTTCTGCACTGCTAGTGGAAATGCAAACTAAGATGTTCCTTTTGGAAAGATGTTTGGAGAACACTTAGGGATCTAAAAATAGACCTGCCATTTCATCCTACGATTCTTCTACTAGGTACATATCCAGAGGACCAAAAATCACATTATAACAAAAATTTTGTGCCAGAATGTTTATTGCAGCCCAATTCATAATTGCTAAGTCATGGAAGAAGCCCAAGTGCCCATCAACCCATGAATGAATCAATAAATTGTGGTATATGTACACCATATAGCCTTAAAGATAAATGGAGGCTATACCTCTTACATGTTTACATGGATGGAGGTGGAACATATTCTTCTTAGCAAAGTATCTCAAGAATGGAAGAAAAAGTATCCAATGTACTCAGCCATACTATGAAACCAATGTATAGCTTTCATATAAAAGCTGTAACTCAATTATAGCCCAAGTATATGGGGAAAGGGGAAGGGATGGAAGGGGAGAGGGGAAGATGAGTGGAGGGGGGATAATCAGTGGGACCACACCTATGGTCCATCTTACAAGGGTACATGTGAAATTTATTAAATGTAGACTATAAATGTCTTAACACAATAACTAAGAAAATGCCGAGAAGGCTATGTTAACCAGTTTGATGAAAATATTTCAAATTGTATATAAAACCAGCACATTGTACCCCATGACTGCATTAATGTACACAGCTATGATTTTAAAAAAAATTCTCAAACATACACAAAGAATAAGGAATAAAGTGAACCCCCATCTTCAAAAACTACCCAGCTTCAATAATTACATACATTGTCCTATTCTTTTTCTCATCTCCCATTTGTTCTTTCTTTTTAGAAGACAGTACTATATTTTTAAAGTATTGCAAAAATAGAAAAGTACCTAATGCATTCAATACTAATATGAAACCAACATATAAACAACTAAATGCCCACGTGAAATAAAAACACTAGTCTAGTCTAGTGAAGGGTAAGAGCAAGGAGGAGGAGAGAAAGAGGGGTCAAGGGAAGGTGACTGGCAGGATCTCACCAACAGGCACAATGGAAGGTGGTCAGCATACTCAAGTAAAGAGCTCAACTACAACTAGAACTTTACCTTAGAATGAAAACAAGGTAATCTAAATATTTGTACTCTCATATCAATCTGAAATTTAAAAAAATAAAAAACAGTACAATACATATTTTAAATATCATACATCATCTCTTTTCTCCTATAAAAAAGTAGGAATTTTTTAAAATAACCATAATATTATCATATTCAACAAAATAAATAATTTATTATGTCATATTCAGTGCAGCTCAACTTTTTCCACTTGGTCAAAAATGGTTTTTAGAGATGGTTTAAATCAGAAGCCAAAGTTCACATACAAGATTGGGTTGTCCTATGGAAAATCTAAAAGTAGGCCTTCCATTTGATCCCACAATCTTATTACTTGGTATCTACCCAGAAGGAAAAAAAAAAACATTTTACCTTATCAACATTGGTACTTGAACGTTTATAGCAGCTCAATTCACAATTGCCAAGATATGGAAACAACCCAAGTGCTTATTAACCCATGGATGAATGGACAGACATTCATCTATACATACATACATACATACATACATCTGCCATGGAATACTATTCAGCCATAAAAAAGAGACTTTACATATTTACCTAGATAGAGTTGGAGAACATTCTCCTTAGTAAAGTATCTCAAGAATGGAAAAGCCAGTACCCCACGTACTCAACACTAATTTGAAACTAGCAGATGAACTATAGGTCCACATGAAAGAAAAACACAATTAAATTTAAGTACAAAGGAGGGGCAGAAAAGGGGAGTTTACCAAGCTCCCACCTAATGGGTATAAAATGCTAGGGGTATGTATATGGCACAGGCAGGTCCTGGGTAAAGTACTCAACTACAACTGAGGATGTAACCTAACAAACTCAACAATGTGACCCAATTGTATGTATATTAATCTGAAATAAAAATACATCAATTTGATAAATAATTATAAAAATAGGATTACTATATCTGGCAAAACTATCCTTCAGAAATAAAAGATAAAGACTTTTCCAGATAAACAAAAGCTGAGGTAGTTATGACCACTAGACCTGTCTTCCAAAAAATGCTGAGTTGAAATGAAAGGATGCTAAACAGCAGCACAGAAGCATATGAAAGCTTACTGATAAAGGTGACATATAAACAAATGCATAATACTATAATTTGGAAATGGTAGTGCTTATGCTGATTCACATCACTGTTAATTTTCACAGAGAAGTTAGATAAAAGTATTTTAGAAATCAAAATACACCATAAAAAGATGAAATTTGTGACATCAATAACACAAAGGGTGAGGTAGAGATAAGTAAAAATATATAGTTTTATATAAAAATTGAAATTAAGTTGGCATCAGCTTCAAACAAGTCAACATATTTTATGTAAAACCATGGTAACACATACATAATTTTTAAAAAATAGTGAGTTCTCTTTTAATCTTTTACTAGTTTCTACTTCCTTTTAATTTTTCCCATGCTATTTATTTGTTGAAGAAGTCATGTTTGTCTTATAGAATTTCCCAGTCTGTTTTGGATGACTGTATCCTCATAGTATTGTATAGCATGTTTCTGTAGTTCCTGTATAATGCAGTTAAGATTCCAGAGCATCAACTAGATTCAGATTTCTTTTTGTTTGACAAGAGCACTACATGTGGATTGGCTGACTACTCTACTTTTAGTGATGTTGAGACTGAAGAGTAGGTCCAATGTTGTCAGCCTGATCTATCCCTTACATAGTTCCCATCAACCTTATTAGTTACCTCAGGTTCAACTACCTAAATCCATTATTTCTTAAGTGGAAAACTACTATTTTTCTGATTCTATAATTCCTTCTACATTTATTAACTGTGTTTCTTCTAAAAGAACTTTGCTTCATCAACTATTTGGTTACCTGGTCAATATAAGAAAGGTAGCAAGGATGCACAGGTTTTCTCTTCATCAGTTTCAAGGTGACTGCCCAAGCAACCTCCAGAAGTGACGAGTTTGGGGTTTTACTTTTTTTAAGTGTCATTATGAGCTTGTGATTTTTGCTTTTCAATGACATGCCGTCATTTTTTTTAATCCTCAAACTGTACCATCTTTGAATAGTAGGAGTCCCTTAACTTCGCTCCTATGTCATTCTTACATGACTTGTCTTCTCTAATAGCTTCCCTGCTTTCAAGCACAAAATGCCTCAGGTTCATTTTTCACATTTCTTGCCCCAGACATGGAATCACCCAATGCTCCAGGAGCCTTGATTTTTTTTTTTAAATGGGAAATAATATCTGAAGACCAAAATCTGGAGTAATGAGTGGTTTATCATTAATTCTAAGATTCTTCAATGAGCAAGAAAATGCATATTTTTTAGAAAGAGAAACTTAAATCCTAAATTCATACTGACATTTCCCATTAAATGAAATAGTACAGTTTTCATTCATTTTATTTGTATTTTCTCTCGTCCTTAAAATCTTGCTTGCTAACAACATTAATAAACATATGCCATTAGCAAACTGACTTGTTTTATTCTACTACATGTAGTTTCAAAATAACAGTAACAAGATTGATGCTAACATTAAACAAAGTTTAAAATTTCTTATGGCTTTTTTTTACCCTTAGGATACACGCATTAGGGATATACAGTCAAAATGCTATGTTTCAGTTACTTGAAATAATTTTTGCAGTTATGACACCATCTTGACGTTGTCAAATTCTTGTATTTCCATTTAGGGACTTTTTTCTCTTTTTTAATTTTGGGATGCTTCCAAATTATAAGTAACATACATGGTAATAAAGTAAAAACTACAGAACGAGGTGCATTTAAATGAGTTTAGTTTCTGTCTCTGCCCCTTTCCCTATAATTTTCAATTACCCTTCCATCATTTCTTTTAATATAACACACCCCTATTTTCTTTCTTTTCTTATATAAAAGCATACTATACTTACTCTCCTGCACCCTTGTTTTCACACTTAATATACCTTCGCAGTATAAAGACATCTTCCCCATTCTTTTAGGCAAACACATAATTTCCATGATATGGAAATACTACAGTTCATTAATAGATATTTCAGTGTGTCCAGGCTTTTGTCATTAAGCATAGTGTCCTTCCTTCATATTATGCTATTTATACATCCTATTACAGAGAGATCACTAGTGATGTTGATATTTAGATTGGTACAAAAGTAATTGTGGTTTTGAACCATGAATTTTAAATAATTATAACTAGGCTCAAACACATCTTTAATGATCAAAATAGGAACCATTTACAATCAAACATTGTTGCCAACAAGAAATAACTTTATTCCCGTAGCATAAAAATCTGTGCTTTGGAATTTGATGAACTCTTTTCTGCATTCTGCTAGTTATGAAAGCGTTTTCCCTACAAAAAGTCAAGATGCTTTAAGAAGTGGTAACAGGTCGGCAAGAGGTCAGGAGAATATGGTGTATGAGGCAAAACTTCACGCCCAATTCATTCAACTCCTGAAGGGTGTGGCTGGGTGTTATGGAGAATTGCGTTCTCTGTTGAGGGATGCTGGCTGTAAGTGTTGCAGTTTTCAGTGCATCTCATAGATTTGCTGAGCATACCTCTCAGATGTAACCTTTTCACCAGGATTCAGAAAGCTACAGTGCAGCGGTTCTCAACCTGTGGGCCGCGACCTCTTTGTAACAATGAAAATACATCTCACATCTCGTCATTAGGAAGTTTGAGAACCACTGCTGTAGTGGGATCAGACTGGTAGCAGACCACCAAACAGGCATCATGACCTTTTGTTGGTGCAAATTTGGCTTTGGGAAGCACTTTGGAGGTTCTGTTTAGTCCAACCAACCACCAAGCTGGTTGTCACGTGAAATCCATTTTTTATCATACATCATAATCCAATTGAGAAATTGTTCATTGCTGTTGGATACAACAAAAGATGACACACTTGTGGCTGGGTGCAGTGGCTCATGCCTATAATCCTATCACTATGGGAGGCTGAGGCAAGTGGATAGCCTAAGCTCAAGAGTTCCATACCAGCCTATGCTAGAGCGAGACCCCATCTCTAAATAAATAGCCAGGTGTTGTGGGTGCCTGGAGACCCAGTAACTTGGGAGGCTGAGGCAAGAGGATCACTTGAGTTCAAAAGTTAGAGGTTGCTATGAGCTATGATGCTACAGCACTCTACCAAGAGTGACAAAGCAAGACTCTTGTCTAAAAAAAAAAAGAGATGACATTTGACAACAACTGTTTTGATTTTCAGTCATTTCTAGAGGCACCTCCTTACTGAGCTTTTTCACCTTTCCAATCCTCTTCAAATGCTGACCAACAGTAGAAATGGTTGAGTTCTTCAGTAATTTGTCTAGTTTTCAGAAGATCAACTTTGATGATTGCTCTCAATCGGTTGTCAATTTCCAACAACGGCCACTATACTCATCTTCAAGGCTCTCCTCTCTTTTGCAAAACTTCTTGAACCACGACTGCCCTGTACGTTCATTAACAGTTCCTGGGCTAAATGCATTGCTGATGTTGCGAGTCATCTCCCCAAAATGGCTTTACAACCCATTTTGAGCTTGAGTAAGAAAATCACTCAAATTTGCTTTTTGTTCTAACATCATTTCCATAATCCAAAATAAACAATAAGTCATTAACAAAGTGCTTAAAATGTGCAAAAAATATGACATAACAATATAACCACACTTATTTAAGAATGCATTCCCCAGTATCAAATGGCAAATTTCAATAATGCAAAAAACGCAATTACTTCTACAACAATCTAAATAAAAGCAATCTTGGTGGAGTGGCAGGGTAAAAACCAAATTGGAATGGATTCAAAAGAAAAGAAATACAATTAGACAGTTAATTCATATACCTAATGAGGAGTTTTGCCCTAAAAAGAAAAAAAGAAATAGGATAACAGCTAGAAGGAAAGTGAGATCAAGAGGTTTGGTTTTTTTATTTTGTTTTTGCCTATTTATTTTTAAGAAGAGAGAAATAATATGTTTGTATGCCAATAGGAATAACCCAGTAGAAAGAAAAAAAGTGATGATACAGGAAAAAAAAAACAGAATTTCAAGAACAATGTCTAATAAGGATGAGGTTATATGCAGAAGAGCTGGACTTAAAGAAGAATATGGCAGATATAGATGAAGAGTGTTGGGAGGCCTAACACAGCCACACATGAACCCTTTCCCTTCCTCCTCTCTCTTCCTCCTCTCCTCCTAAGACAAAAAGACACAAAGGTCTAGTTAGCCTCACCCTCAGATATCCCACCAAAAGACCCTAACTATACCAGGCAAGCTATGGAATTTGCCCAACCACTATTGCCCCATATAAAAGGGGTCGCTAACAGATTTCAATGAACAGATGTCACCTTTGCACTGGCCAGAGTTCACCCTCCCCTTTCAACAAACCTGGCCTGGACATCTTTACTGCGGCCTTTGGGCACCACTGCTTTCACCTTTCAAAGAGATGTTAAGAAATTTGCACAAGGTCCCATCAGTAAAATGAAGACAGTAACAGCTACCTGACAAAGTTGAATTTTCATAACAATGGAAATGACATAAACCTCTTAGAATAGAGCATGGTGTCTAACAAGATTTCAAAGAACATCAGGTAATAATTTTTAATAACCACTCCTCCTACACCAAGCAGTTTCATGCGGATCTAATGATTATGTGCAAATATTAAGAAGTTACATGGCTAACAGCAAATTGTGTATGTTCATTAGGTACAAGACCATGAGAAGGAGGTTTCTAAAGTAGGCTTGGTTAAAGGAGCAATGGCTATCACTTTTAGTAACTAAAAAAGAATGTCCCCATCCTCACAAAAATAACTTTCAAGTCTCAGTTTAAAATGACATTTATAAATAACAAAAGGAAATATTTTCATTATTTTACATTCTCTACAGAGAGAAAAATATTTTTATGTTGGTAAAAAGAAATCCATATTCAAAATCTAAGTTATTAATAAAACTTCATAATTTTAGTGAAAGTATGTAGTGTCTGCCAACTACTTCTAAATAATTTGCTTTCTACAAAGGTTATCTCCTTTTTCCTAGTAAGCTGCAATAGTAATGGAATTAATCAGATACTTTACCACACGTATCACTTTTAAACAAAACAGGAAAAAAAACATGCTAGAAAACTCAGTATTAGGAACTAATATATATAAATTGAGTACATTGACAATTCAACATAAAGAGTTTGCTCCCATAATTTGTTAATAGTCAGGTTTGAAACAAATTTCTGACAGATACAATAATCACCGTCAGTCAAATAGAGAATCCAGTCTCTAGAAGCCCAAGATTGAAAACTTTGTAGGGCAGTGCCTATGACTCAAAGGAGTAGGGCGCCAGTCCCATATGCCGGAGGTGGCGGGTTCAAACCCAGCCCTGACCTAAAAAAATAAATAAATAAATAAATAACTTTGTAATACAAGTTAAACATACTTAGGAAGATCATTTAGTTAAAAACATGAGTAGTGAAATTTCATGACAGGCAGCTAGAAAGTGATCACCCAAGATTATCAATAATGATAATTTTATACCAAGATAAAAACTCAACATCAAAGGTTTTGAGAACTCCTAGTCCCAAAACTATGGGTTCCAGGTTAAAAAAAAAAAAACTTACAAATAATTATTTAGAAGTTAGCACATATTGTATTTAACCCAAAATACAGCTGACTAGTATTATTAGCAGCCCAGAGAAGGAATGGTAATCTCTTACTCCTAAATCCTTCTTTTTAAAGCCCATACCTGCACTCAACTGAAAGGTGGGGCAGCAGCTAATCTAGTCCCCAGCAGTATGAGGAAAAGACCAAATAGCACCCAGCAAAAGTGCTGACACTGGCAAGAAGACACCACAGTCTTTTCACCATTTGCACCCTGGAAGAGGGCTCAAGGCTTAGAAAAATCTTTCGGAATCATACGCACATTTCATTCCAATCACTGGTCTTTGGCCCTCTGATGCTAAAGTCTAAAAGTTAGGGGGTTTTGGGGTTTTTTTGAGACAGAGTCTGAAGCTGTCACCCTGGGTAGAGTGCTGTGGTGTCACAGTTCACACCAACCTCAGACTCTTGGGCTCACGTGATTCTCTTGCCTCAGCCTCCCAAGTAACTGGGATTACAGGTGCCCACCACAACACCAGTTATCTTTGTTTTTTGTTGCAGTTGTCATCGTTGTTTTAACTGGCCCAGGTCGGGTTTAAACCCACCAGCCTCAGTGTATGTGGCCAGCACCATACCCATAACGGGCACTGCCAAAGGTAGAGTTCTTAAAATGAGTAGTCAATTTATCTCTCTATTCAAGGCCTCTCTCCCTCTTAAACCCAGATTCATGTATCCAAATGCTATGATATCTGACACCTTCAGGTAACTCAAAGTTTAAAATATCTACAATGGATCCCAATTCCCAATTCCTGAAGTCTTTCCTCTTACTTTTTCCTCCTCCTAACTAACAACCTGTTGCCAGTTATTTAAACAAAAAACCTGGGCATTATTCTTGATTTTTCTTTCCGTTGCCTTGCCTCCCACAAATAACTATCAGCACATCCTAGAGACCCTGAATCCAAAAATCCCTCTCAGATTGGTCTACCTCTACCTGCACAGCCATTACTCTGGGCTTCTCCAACAGCCCCTTACCTGCTTTTGTTTGTTTGTGTTTCTGCTTCTCTACAGCGCAGCTAGAATGATCTTTTAAACTTAAATCTCTAACAGAGATTTAATAGATTCCCAATACATTGAATTTAATTCTAATCTCTTACCATGACCAGACCTGGCTTCTATCTCACTCCAGTCTCCTCTGATAATACTTTTCCTCCTCACTCACTAGCCAAAGTAGCGTTCACTTAGATCTCAAGCTCTTTCCCAACTCAGACACCTCATGCCTGCAGTATTCTCTGCCAACTCTTACACAGCAGGCTCTTAATTATCTCAAAGATCTTAGCTTTAAAATTACCTCTTCAATCAGGTCTTCCCTAACTAACAAAATTACAGTACACCATTCCTTTCACACACCCTGTTTACTTACTTTGTAACACAAACCACAATCTGTAATTAGGTTCCAATTCCTTTGTTTCTCCTAAGTAGAATCTAAGTGCCAAGAACAAAGGGTCCAAGTCCATCTTGTTTATTACTGTTTTCCCAGAGCCCGGCACTGTGCCTGACAAAGTAGACACTAAATGTAAGTTTGTTAAGTGTTATGAGTTCAAAATAGTTTACACAGATTTGGAAGAACCAATTCATTTAAAGTTTTGTTTAATGTAATCATTAAGAATGAAAATAAAACATCTAGTCTATGAATCAGAATACTAATTTAAAACACTTACTGGTACTAAATTCATTTCTACAAGTGGTACTGATAGTAGCAGATTATGATGAAGAAATAATCATGTGTTAGTACATTAGTATTTTTTCCTCAAAATTAGTGATCCAGGTGAAGGTCCTTCCTTTTCACAGAAAAGAAATATCAATTCTCAGAAAAGCAGAATACAAAAGTAAAACAAAATTATATGCTATCCCCCAAAACACATAAAGCAAAAACAAGTGTAGACAAGGATGCAGAAGAACTAGAAACCTCATACAGTCCTGACTGGAATGTAAAATGGTGCAGTTTCGCAGTTCCTCCGAAAGTTAAACACACAGTTACCCTGTGACACGGTATGTATTCAATTCCATTCCCAGATAGGAACCAAAGAGAACTGAAAATATATATCATACAAAAACTTCTGCAAGAATGTTCATAACATTATTCACAGTAGTCAAAAAGTGCAAATAACTGAAATGGCTAGCAACCAATAAACGGATAAATTGATATATAAAACAAAAGACTATTATTTGGACATACAAAGGACACACGCTGTAACACAGGTGAACCTTGTAAACACTGTGCTAAGTGAAAGACACCAGACGCAAAATATAACCAGGACTCAATTTATATAAATGTCCACAATAAGCAAATCCATAGAAATAGAAAGTAGATTAGTGGTTACCATGATCTGAGAAAACAAAAAATAAAAAGTGACTGCTAATAGGTACAAAGTTTCTTTTTAGGGTGATGAAAATCTTCTAGAATTATCAGATAGTGATAATGTGCTGCACAATTCTAAAATACTAAAAAACAATGAGTTGTATACTTTAGAAGGGCAAATTCTATAGTATGTGAATTATATCTCAAGAAAACTAATATTATTTTAAATTGATATTCTAATGCCTTCAGATTATCTAAAGTTTTAAAAGGAAAGGGAATTCTTCAGTTTTACTGTGATTACAAACAGAGAAGAATATACTTCTCACGTGCCTAAATTAGGTAATAAATGAGACTTGTAATGTTTTTATGTCACTAAAAAAACTGTCTTTTCAGTTTAAATATCAATGAATTTATAATTATCAGTCAATCCATACACCAAACATGGTAACAAATGACAAAAATCAACTGAACTTTCAAATAGTTATTTTGGTATTATAAGCTAAGCATTAAGTATAGATTCTGAGATTACAATTAAAATTCAATTTAACTTGTAAAACTGATATACTTTCATTTATCCAGACCTGCTAATAACACTATCTTTTACCCTGATTGAAAATCTATTTCTTTATTAGTTAGAGTAAGCAATGATAGCCACTACAACAAACCTCAAGTAGCTTTATATAATAGAAATTGATCTCTCAAGTTTAAAAAATGATGTAATGCCCTTTAAACGTAAAGATATGGAAGACTCAGGATTAGCAAATCTAAAAGTACTAATTTATTTGTCAATTAAAAGGTTTACTGGTAAGACACTGGCTCCAAAATTACCTTACAAATACCACTACCACTTGTTCTGGTACTCACTCCCACATCCAGTAGTCAGCAAATCCTATCATCTATACTCCTTTCACCACTTCCTAGACAAAGATGGGTCATATATGGTGGAGTAGAGTTAGCTAAATATTAAGATGAAGAACAAGTTGGAAACATCCTGATGGTACTCTGTGCAGCCCAAAGACAGAACTCTCTAACTCCAAATAAACAGCTATTCAACCAGATGGGCAATAAAAGCTCTGCTACTCACTTAACATACATTGCTAAAAATCAAAATGAGGAAAGTTCAGCAACTGGTATCATATCCAAAAATAAATCCAAATCTGTAGAGATTCATTTTCTTTCTAAAAGGTTTACATAAATACCATTATCTGAACTGTTTTATCTCTTAATGATTAACCAGATATCAAAAACAGATAAAATATTATACATCATGAATACATTTAAAATATTCACAAGAGTCTGACAGATAAGTTTACAAAGCCAAAAACACTTTTATATTTCAAGAAAGTCACCCAGTTAGTAATAAAAGATTAAATTTTTCTATGTCAACTAAATGGGTCTCTCATAATTATGGCTTAAAAAATCATGTTCCTAGTGTATCCAAATTTAGCATAAACAAATTCCACATGCTAATTTTAAAATCTTGATTTTTAACTTTAAAATACACTATCTAGCATGTTAATAGCTTAGTAAAACAATCTTCAACCTATAGATTACTTCAAAAAACTATAACCCACATCTTCTGAAGGTAATAACTAGTAACATTTCAGGACTTAGAGTTCAACAAGTGTTAAAATCATTTAAAGATCTGGATCCTGCTTTTGTTGCTGATAGCGCTTGCGCAAACATGGTGAATGTTCCTAAAACCCGCCGGACTTTCTGTAAGAAGTGTGGCAAGCACCAGCCCCACAAAGTGACACAGTACAAGAAGGGCAAGGACTCTCTCTATGCCCAGGGAAAGCGGCGTTATGACAGGAAGCAGAGTGGCTATGGTGGGCAGACT
>CAUYQV010137855.1:0-40677 GCA_963574575.1 Galagoides demidoff
GCGGGCGCCTGTGGTCCCAGCTACTTGGGAGGCGGAGGCAGGAGACTCACTTGAGCCCAGGAGTTGGAGGTTGCTATGAGCTGTGATGCCATGGCACTGTACCCAGGGGGATAGCTTGAGGCTCCGTCTCAAAAAAAAAAACAAACAATAAAAATAGCCAGGCATTTGAGGCAGGCACCTGTAGTCCCAGCTACTTGGGAGTCTGAGGAAACAGAACTGCTTATGTTCAAGAGTTTGAAGTTGCTGTGAGCTGTGACACCACAGTACTCTACCCAGGGTGACAGCTTTAAGTCTTTGTCTCAAAAAAAAAAAAAAAAGTTGCTAGAAAAATTTATGATCAACACCTATAAAATTAGCAACCTCAAAGTATCTAAATGAAATCCATAAGCAGGCAGATACTAACCTAGCCTGCTTATCTTCAAGAAGACTCTCAACAGCAAGCATTTTAGACATGAGTTAAAAGCAGTACACAAAACATCAGTAAATCAGATTTACAACAAAGTTTAATAGACTATGCCCTAGAAATTAGATTTTATTATTATGCAGAACATAAACCCTGGAACCTAGTAAATTATTTATTTATTTATTTTTTTGAGACAGAGTCTCAAGCTGTTGCTCAGGGTAGAGTGCTTTGGCTTCATATATCACAGCAACTTCCAACTCTTGGGCTCAAGCGATCCTCTTGCCTCAGTTTTTCTATTTTAGTAGAGACAAGGTCTTGCTTTGCTCACACTGGTCTGGAACTCGTGAGCTCAAGCAATCCACCTGCCTCAACCTCCCAGAGTGCTAGGATCACCAGCATGATCCACAACCCCTGGCCAGAACCCAGTAAATTATTAATGGTAGGCAGAGAAAGAATCAAAGTAACAGAACTACACATAGAAAAGTTAACTGACATAAAATATCTTACTATTATTGGTGCTGTTGCCATTGAAAGATCCAGAAGAACTATTATTGTCTTTCTCCTTATCTTGATTTTCAAAGTCCATATTAAGGGACCTGTGGGAAAAAAATTTCATAGGTTAAGTTTAGTTTTACTTAAGAAAGTACGTGGTTAGAAAAGTCAGTAATGGCACAAAATTTTAAAATACTAAGGCATTGGGAAAGAAAGGAAGCTCTCTTTTTAATAACTCTGGAAAAACAGTTCTTGTTACCACATTTCAAAAACCAATGTACATTCCTTCCAATGTTAGTTCAAGAGTTTTCCCGACTGCAGTTGAAAGCATTCCAACGTGGCTAAATCTCCCAGACATATCTCTGTGCATATCCTAATTACTTCCTGATAAAAATGCAGAAGGAGAAATACCAAAGGGCAAGCACATTGAGACTTTTATACACCACCCAGCTGCTTCCAGAAAGGTTGTACCAATTTACTCTCTGATAGCACTCATTTCTTTTCTTTTCCTTTTTTTTTTTTTTTGAGACAGAGCCTCAAGCTGTCCCCCTGAGTAGAGTGCTGTAGCATCACAGCTCACAGCAACCTCCAACTCCTGGGCTCAAGCGAGTCTCCTGCCTCAGCCTCCCAAGTAGCTGGGACCACAGGCGCTCACCACAATGCCCGGCTATTTTTTGGTTGCAGCCGTCATTGTTGTTTGGCAGGCCGGGCTGGACTTGAACCCGCCACCTTAGGTGTATGTGGCTGGCGCCTTAGCCATTTGAGCCACAGGTGCCGAGCCCACTCATTTTTCTGTATCTTGCCAGCTTTGACTCACCAACAACAAATGTGTCTTCTCTATGCAAAACTATTCTAGGTACTGGTGGGACAATAAATAGCAAGCAAAATTACTGGATTTTACATTTAGTAGGGACAGACATATTAAATGAGAAAAGTAAGTATATGGTATTTAATGGAACAAGCTAAAGATAAAGACAATGGGGTTGTATTTATTTGGACGGATATGGAGAACATTCTCCTACATAAAATATCTCAAGAATGGAAAAGCAAGCATCCCATGTAATCAGTACTAACCTTAAAATAGTAAATCAACAACTACCAGCTCACATGAAAGAAAAACACAATTAAATTCAAGAAGGGAGAAAGGGGAGGGAACTTAATTTGTTCTCAGCTATCAGGTATAATGTAGGGGTATATGGCACATTTCCTGGGTGTAAGGCTCAGCTACAACTCAAACTTTTACTTTTAATCATTTTTGGCTTTATCTTTACAACGTGTTGCTTGTAAGCAGCATATAATTGGGTCTTGCTTTTTTTTTTATTCAATCTGACAACTGCTATCTTTAATTTAACTGTTTTTATTTCAGATTAGTTAAGTCACAGATGATTAGGTTCCATTGTTTGCAGCTGTGTCCCTCACCCAGACGAGCTATGTACCCTTACATTGTGCCTATTAGGTGAGAACACACCAATCCCCCTCTGTCCTTGCTTTTAATTTTATTTAATGTGATTGTCAATGTGATTAGGTTTGAGAGCTTCATCTTACTATTTGTTCTCTAATTGTCCCTTTTTGTTGTTATTGTTTCCCTTACTTGCCTACTTTAGGATTAATATATTTTATGATTTAATTTTAAATCACTCTACCCAGCGTGATTGCTTTGAGTGTCTTGTCTCAAAAAAAAAAAAAAGAGTTGCTGGAAAAATTTATGATCAACACCTATAAAATTAGCAACCTCAATTTACTCTATAGCTATAACTCTATAACTCTTAGCTATAGAGAGCTAAAGAGTTAGCTGTAACTCTTTGCTTTTATTTTGGTGGCAGCTATAGGGTTTATAGTACACATCTTTAATACATTCTTCCTTGTGTTAGTTCCTTTTTTTTTTTTTTTTTGCAGTTTTTGGCCGGTGCTGGGTTTGAACCCACCACCTCCGACATATGGGGCCAGCACCCTACTCCTTTGAGCCACAGGTGCCACCCTGTTTATGTTGTTTTAAACACAGTAGAATCTCTGTAACTGACCAGATCCCTACATTGACCACCTCCTTAAGATTACCTAATTTCCATAAAACAGACATGCACCACATGTACATATCAGTACAGTAGGCCTAGTTCCTTATGTTGACCACCTCTGTATGTTGACCAGTTTATTACAGTTCCTGAGGTGATCAACTTACAGAGGTTTTACTGTAACAACAAAAAAATATGCATTAAAAAAAATTTTCCTAAATGTTCTCCAGGAAGCAAAAAAGATTTTTACCAATGTATTTATCATTTCTTCATGCCTTTGTACACATGCAGCTTTCCAACTGGTACTGTTTTTATTCTGCCTTAACAACTTCCTTTAACATTTCTTGTACTGCAAAACAGCTGGTGATCAATTCTTTCAGGTTGTGTATGCCTGAAAACTTTCTTTATTTATTTGGAGACAGAGTCTTAGTATGTCGCCCTCGGTAGAGTGCCATGGCGTCACAGCTCACAGCAACCACTCCTGGGTTTAAGCAATTCTCTTGCCTCAGCCTCCCAAGTAGTTGGGACTACAGGTGCCTGCCACAACACCTAGCTATTCTTTTGTTGCGGCCGGTGCCCTACGCACTGAGCTATAGGCACCACCTATTTTGCCTTTATTTTTAAAAGATATTTTTGCTATAGAATCCTATGGCAATGGTTTTTCTCTTCCTGTACTTTAAAACTGTTGTTTAAATGTCTTTTCACTTGTATATTCAATGAGCAATCAGATGATCCTTATCTTTTCTCCCCTGTACCTAACATGCTTTCCCCCCTTCTGGCTGCTTTTACAATTTTCTTTTTCCTTTTTTTTTTTTTTTTTTTGAGACAGGAGCCTCAAGCTGTCCCCCTGGGTAGAGTGCCATGGCATCACAGCTCACAGCAACCTCCAACTCCTGGGCTCAAGCGCGTCTCCTGCCTCAGCCTCCCAAGTAGCTGGGACTACAGGCGCCTGCCACAATGCCCGGCTATTTTTTTGGTTGCAGCCATCATTGTTGTTTGGCGGGCCCAGGTAGGATTCGAACCTGCCACCTTGGGTGTATGTGGCTGGCACCTTAGCTGCTTGAGCCACAGGCGTTGAGCCTCTTTTTCCTTTTTTAAGCAACAGGATAGAGTTTATTGACAAGGACAAAGATTGATATGCATGATAGGCAAGAGTGCAAACAGAAAAGGGGAACAGAACCTCCAGGAGTGGAGAGGTACATCAAAATGGGAAGCCCGGATTTTTCTTTTATCATTGGTTTTGAGCTACTGATTATGATATGCCTTACTGTAGTTTTCTTTGTTTCTTGTGCTTTGGGTTTACTGAGTTTCTTCGATCCGTGGATTATAGTTTTCATCAAAATTGGCAAAATGTGACCATTATTTCTCCAAATTTTTTTGTCCCTCCTTGTTTTCTCCTCTTTCAGAAACTCCAATTACCCAAACATTAGGCCACTGGAGGTTTCTCTTTATGTTCAGTGATAGCTCAATGATGTTCATGTTTTAAAAACATTTACTCTCTTTTCCCTATTTCATTTTGGATTGCTTCTATTTTGGCTGGAAGCAGAAGTGCCTCTAGGTGGCTCTTTTAAACAGGTCCTAAACTGAGATTTTGAAATGAAGGAAAAGTCTCTTTTTATTTTTTGTTCATGCCTTTAAAAGTCCCTGGGGATACTGGAGAACTGACTGGAGGATGCTGTCCTGAAGAGGTAGATCACAATCCTTCTGGTAGGGACGCTTAACCAAATTACTGGGACACTGATAATATTTTTAAAGTCATAGTTTCCCACCTCTGTGACTCAAAATCTCTTGCTGGATTCAAAAGATTTGCCGATCTACATTAATGGTCTGACTCTCTCCTGCGGCTTGGGTTCATGTACTTTCATCCACTGTATAAAACTCCCTTATCTATGATGCTAAAGAAGACTGTTGACTCCTCTTCCCGGATACAGTCAAAGATTCTTGGGCAGCGTGTGTGGCTCAGTGGGTGGAGCCGGCCCCATATTCCAAGGGTGGCAGGTTTGAACCCAGCAAATGGCAACAAAAAATAGCTGGGTGTTGTGGTCGCCTGTAGTCCCAGCTACTTGGGAGGCTAAGGCAGGAGAATCACCTAAGCCCAGGAGTTGGAGGTTGCTGTGAGCTGTGATGCACTTTACCCAGGGCAATAAAGTAGGACTCTGTCTCTAAAAAAAATAAAAAAATAAAAATTAAAAGGGCATCACTTGCTCCTACCTCAGAGACACTGTTATAGTCACTAGCTCCTAAGACAAACTTTTTCCTGTTAATTTTTTTTTGGGGGGAGACAGAGTCTCACTCTGTTGCCCAGGCTAGAGTGCTGTGGCATCAGCCTACCTCACAGGACTTCAGACTCCTGGATTTAAGTGATCTCCTGCCTCAGCCTCTTGAGTAGCTGGAACTACAGGAACTCACCTCAATGTCTAGTAAATTCTTTTCTCTATTTTTAATAGAGATGGGGTCTTGCCTTGCTCAGGCTGGTCTTGAACTCCTGAGCTCAACTGACCCTCTTGCCTTGGCCTCCCAAAGTGTTAGGATTACAGGTGTGAGCCCTGACACAGATCTGTTAATTTTGATGAGTTCCACAACAAACTAGATTCCGTGTTTTGCATATATTTCCCTTGCCAAGGCAACTATGGTAGTCTTCAGTACATGGTTTCACTTCTATAATCTTTTAAACTTTAATCATGTTTTATCATGGCAGAGCTATTAATTTGTAGGGACTTAAACCCTAGGATTAGTGGTGCATTTCACGGGAACTTTTTAGAGTCAATTGAACATGAATGAAGACTGCTTCTTCCTTGTGGGCATACTTTGGAAAGACTTGTCCATTTAAATTAAGCTTTTCAAATTCACTTACGAATGGAATAATAACTACATTTATTCTTATTATGCCTATTCTGCTTCTCAGAATCTGGTGACAGCAGGGTAAATTTATAGGAATCTTTCTTTGCCCATATCTGTACCCTGGGGGCTCGCTAGCTGTTACAGATAGTTAGGTTCCCCCCACTCTTTCTGTTGTCATTATACTGATATTCCAGACTGAAAAGTTGCCAGTCATCTCTATGATTTAACTCTACGCCCAGGCATTACACCATCTCTGAATGTGGTGAATGTGACTGGGTGCTGAGAATAGAGTGCAGAATAAGATAAAGTTAATTAGCTGAGACTATTTAAAGCCCCACCTCGGCTGTTTTTTTTTTTTTTATTGTTGGGGAATCATTGAGCCAGGTTGGGGTACAATGAGCCAGGTTATACTGCTTGCATTTGCTGGGTGAAGTCCCTCTATTACTATGTCCCGCCACACACTGTGCTCCCCCCACCCCTGCGCTCCTTCCCTCTCCCCCACCATGTACTAGCATCAATTGTCCTCCTATCAGAATTCAGTACATTGGATTCTTGCTTCTCCATTCTTCTGATGCTTTACTAGGAAGAATGTATTTCAATGCCACCCAAATTAAGCCAAAGGATGTAAAATCACAATCCTTTTTAGTGGCTGTATGATATACATATACCCCAACTTGTTAATCCATTCCTGGACTGGTGGGCATTTAGGTTGTTTCCACAATTTGGCAACTGTAAACTGAGCTGCAATAAATAGTCTAGTGCAAATGTCCTTATGATAAAATGATTTTTTTTCTTCTGGGTAGATGCCCAGTAATGGGATTGCAGAATCAAATGGGAAGTCTAGTTTGAGTTCTTTGAGGATTCTCCATACTTCCTTCCAAAAGGGTTGTATTACTTTGCAGTCCCACCAGCAATGTTAAAGTGTTCCCCTCTCTCCACAACCATGCTGCATCTGCAGTTTTGAGTCTTTGTGATGTGGGACATTCTCATTGGGGTTAGGTGATATCTCAGGCTGGTTTTGATTTGCATTTCTCTGATAATTAGGAATGAACTTTTTTTCATATGCTTATTAGCCATTGGTCTTTAGAGAAGGTTTTATTCATCTCACTTGTTCGTTGATATAGGGGACTGTTTGCTTTTTTTGTTGTTGCTTAATTTGAGTTCTCTGTAGATACTATTTATCAAGCTTTTGTCCATTTCACAATATGCAAATATCTTTCCCCATTCTGATGGTTGTCTATTTGCTTTGGTTGATTGTCTCCTTAGCTGTACAGAAGCTTTTCAGTTTAATTAAATCCCATTTGTTTATTCTTGTTATTGTTGAAATTGCCATGGAAGTCCTCTTCATAAAATCTTTTCCCAGGCCGGTATCTTCAAGTGCCTTTCCCACACTTTCTTTGATTTTTATTGATTCATGGCTTGTATTTCAACCTTTCACCCATCTTCAATCAATTTTAGTGAGAAAAGTGCAGGTCCTGTTTTATTTAGTCTTTTACACGTGGTTATCCAGTTCTCCCAGCTCCATTTATTGAACAGGGATTCCTTCCCCCAGTGAATGTTCTTGTTTGGCTTATGAAAGATGAGGTGGCTATAAGATTTTAGTTTCATCTCATGGTTTTCTATTCAATTCCAGATGTCTATGTCTTTGTTTTTGGACCAATATGCTGTTTTAATCACTATGGCCCAAAGTCTGGTAGGCTAATGCCCCCCCTCACCTTATTTTTATTACTAATAATTGCCTTAGGTGTATGGGTTTTTTCCTGGTTCCATACAAAACAAAGAACTCTTTTTTCCAATTCTTGAAAGTATGGTTTTGGTATTTTTTTTTTTTTTTTTTAGACGGAGCCTCAAGCTATCCCCCTGAGTAGAGTGTCATGGCATCACAGCTCATAGCAACCTCCAACTCCTGGGCTCAAGCGAGTCTCCTGCCTCTGCCTCCCAAGTAGCTGGAACCACAGGCGCCCGCCACAACACCTGGCGTTTTTTTGGTTGCAGCCATCATTGTTGTTTGGCGGGCCCAGGCTGGGGATTCGAACCCGCCACCTTAGGTGTACGTGGCTGGCACCTTAGTCGATTGAGCCACAGGCGCCTAGCGGTTTTGGTATTTTAATGGGAATTGTATTGAATCTATAGATTGCTTTGGGAAGTATAGACATTTTAACAATGTTGTTTCCTCCCAGCCATGAACATGGTATGTTCTTCTGTTTGTTAATATCTTCTGCTATTTCTTTTCTTAGGGTTTCATAGTTTTCTTTATAGAGGTCCTTCACCTCTCTTGTTAGGTATATTCCTAGGTATTTCATTTTTTTTTTTTTGAAGCTACTGAGAAGGGAATTGTGTTCTTGATTACCTTCTCATCTTGGCTGTTATTGGCATATACAAAGGCTACTGATTTGTGAACACTGATTTTTATTTCCTGAGACATTACTGTATTTTTTGATCACTTCTAGGAGTCTTGTGGTTGAGTCTTTGGGGTTCTCTAAGTGTAAGATCATATCATCAGCAAAGAAGGAGAGTTTCGCTTCCTCTGCTCCCCCCACTTGGAAGCCCTTTATTATCTTCTCTTGCCTGACTGTATCGGCTACAACTTCCAGCACTATGTTGAACAGCAGTGGTGATAGACGACAACTGGTCTTGTTCCAGTTCTGAGTGGGAAAGCTTTCAGTTTTATTCCATTTAGAATAATATGAGCTGTGGGTTTGTCAGAGATAGCTTAGATCAATTTAAGAAATGTGCTGTCAGTGCCTATATTCTTCAGAGTTCTAATTAGAAAAGGATATTGAATTTTATGGAATGCTTTTTCTGCATCTATTGAGAGGATCATATGGTCTTTGTTTTTGCTTCTGTTGATATGGTGGATTATGTTTATGGACTTGTGTATGTTAAACCAGCCTTTCATCTCTGTGATGAAACCTACTTGACCATGATGATATTTTTTTGAGACAGAGTCTCACTATGTCACCCTCGGTAGAGTACTGTTGGGGTCACAGCTCACAGCAACCTCAGACTCTTAGGCTTAAGTGATTCTCTTGCCTCAGCCTCCCAAGTAGCTGGGACTACAGGTGCCTGCCACAACACCCAGCTATTTTTTGGTTGTAGCTGTCATTGTTGTTTGGCAGGCCTGGGCTGGATTCAAACCCGCCAGCTCCGGTGTATGTGGCTGGTGCCCTAGCCACTGAGCTACAGGCACCAAGCTCATGTATGTCTTTTTTTTAATGATAAGCTGGAATCTATTGGCTAGGATTTTATTGAGAATTTTTGCATCTATATTCTTTAGTGAAACTGGTCTGTAGTTCCTTTTTTTGAGACAGAGCCTCAAGCTATCACCCTGGGTAAAGTGCCATGGCATCACAGTTCACAGCAACTTCCAACTCCTGGGCTTAAGAATTCTCTTGCCTCAGCCTCCCAAGTAGCTAGGACTACAGGCGCCTGCCACAACGCCTGGCTATTTTTTTTGGTTGTAGTTTTCATTGCTGTTTGCTAGGCCCAGGATGGATTTGAACCTGCCAGCTCTGGTATATGTGATTGGCACCTTTGCTGCTTGAGCTACAGGCACTACCAGTTCTCCTCTTTAATTGGATCTTTTCCTGGTTTTGGTATCAGGGTGATGATTTGCATAGAACGTGTTGGGGGAAGATTCCTTTCTTCTCAATTTTTGGAATAATTTCTGCAATATGGGTATAAGCCCTTCCTTGAAGGTTTTATAGAATTCTGTTATGAAGTCATCTGGACCAGGGTATTTTTTTATTGGGAGACTTTTCTGTTTCTTCAATCTCAGTGCTTGAAATTGGTCTATTCTGCAGATCTACTTTGTCTTGATTAAGTCTAGGGAGAGGGTAGGATTCCAAGTATTGATCCACTTCCTCCACTTTGTCAAATTTCTGGATATAGAGTTTCTTGTAATATTCAGAGATAATCTCTTATATCTCTGTGGCATCTGTTGTTATCACTTCTGATTGAGGTTACTAAAGATTTTACTTTTCTTTTTCTACTTAGTCTGGGCAAAGGTTTATCTATTTTATTTACTTTTTCAAAAAAATGAACTTTTTGTTTTGTTAATTTTCTAAATGAGTTTTTGTTTGAATTCCATTCATTTATTTAATTTTGGCTATTTCTTTTCTTCTGTTGAGTTTAGGGTTAGATTGTTCTTCTTTTTCCAATTCCATAAGATGGTTTGTGAGTGTGCTGATGTGCTCACTTTCTGTTTTTTGAAGGTAGGCATCTAGCATAATAAATTTCCTTTCAGGATTGCTTTTCCTCTCAGGATTGTATCTCAGAGGTTTTGGTAACTTGTATCTTCATTGTTGTTATGTTTGAGGAAATTAACAATTCCTTCTTTTGTCTCTTCCTGAACCCAACTATCATTCAGCATAAGTTTTCAAGACTTTGTATGGAGATGAACATTTTTGTTGGAGTTGAGCTTCACCTTTATAGCCTTGAAGTCTGAGAAGAGACATGGTATAATTTCTATTCCTTTAATTTTGCTGAGGTTTGATTTGCATCCTAAGATGTGATCTATTTTGGAGTACGTGCCTGCCATGAGCTGATGAGAAAAATATATATTCTTTTGCTTTGGGATGGTGTGTTCTGTATATGTCTATTAATCTCATTTGTTCTAGGTTTAAGTCCTTTGTATCCTTGTTTAGTGTCTATTTAGAGGATCTGTCCAGTTCTGTCAAAGAAGTGAAGTCCCCAACCATTATGGTGTTATGGGGTATCATATTGCTTAGATTCATCAAGGTCTGTTTCATAAATCTGGGAGCATTTAAGTTAAGACGCATAGATGTTTAAAATTGAGATGTCTTCTTATTGTACTGTTCCTTTGGCCAGTATGAAGTGTCCATCTTTGGGTGGCACCTGTGGCTCAGTGAGTAGGGCGCCAGCCCCATATAGCGAGGGTGGTGGCAGGTTCAAACCCAGCCCTGGCCAAACTGCAACAAAAAAATAGCTGGATGTTGTGGTGAGTGCCTGTAGTCCCAGCTACTGGGGGTAGGGGGAGGCAAGAGAATTGCCTAAGGTAAAGTGCTGGAGGTTGTTGTGAGCTGTGATACCAGAGCACCCTACAGAGAGCAACAAAGTGAGACTCTGTCTCTTAAAAAAAAAAAAAGAAGTGTCCATCTTTGTCTTTCTTAACTAAAGTTGCTTTGAATCTGCCTGTATCTGAGAATAAGACTGCAACTCCTCCTTTCTTCTGATTTCCATTTGCTTGAAAAACTGTTTTCCATCCCTTAATCCTAAGTCTTGATTTGTCTGTCCTTCAGGGCTAGGTGTGTCTCCTGGAAATAGCATATGGATGACTTTTTTTTTTTTTTAATCCAATCAGCAAGCATGTGCCTCTTCAGTGGGGAATTCAATCTATTGACATTTATCAACTGTATTGATCAGTGTGATGGAATTCTATTCACCTTATTATGAGATAGTTTGCTTTGTAGTTTTATCCTTTGTGCCACTCTGGAAGGTAAGCTCTGGCCTTTGGCATCTAGGTATTTACTTTGTTGGTAGTCCGTTGTGGTGTTCAATATTGAGAATTGGTCTAAGTATTTCCTGTAGACTTGGTCTTATTGTGGCAAATTTCCTCAGTACTTGCATATCTGCAAAAGGTTTGATTTCTTCATCAATTTTGAAGCTAAGTTTAGCAGGATATAGGATTCTAGGCTGAAAATTATTTTGTTTAAGGATGTTGAAGGTGGATGACCACGCTCTTCTGCCTTGGAAAGCTTCAGTTGAAAAGTCTGCTGTCATCCTAAAGGCTCTGCCCTTGTAGGTCAATTGGAGCTTACTCCTAGCTGCTTACAGAACTTTATCCTTCATCTTGACTTTGGACAGGCTAATTATAATGTACCTTGGTGGGGCTCTGTTAAGAGTTGAGATGACCTGGGGTTCAATATCCATGTGAAATGAATGTGTTAGGATCTTTAGTAAAACTTGGGGAAATTTTCATTTATGATAGTCTCCAGCAGGGCTTCCATATCTTTGGGACAATCTTCTTCTCCTTCAAGGATTCCAATTATCTATATGTTTGAACGCTTCATGGAGTCTTGCAGTTCTCCAAACACTTGCTCTGCTTTCTCTCTCTTCTTTTCTGACTCTGTAATTACTTGGGTTAACTCAAAGACTTTTTCCTCTATGTTCTTTTTTCTCCATGGCTAATCTATTTTTGACATTTTCTACTGCTTTACATTCCTTATTGTCTTCTTCATTTCCATAAGTTCATCGATGTTTTTCCTATATTCTACATATTTCTCATTTGACGTTTAGTTCTGTCTTTGTTTTCTCATTCATTCCTTTTACTGTCTTAGTCTTCCATATTTTAAATTCCCTTTCTCTCAGATCCATTAATTCTTTTTTTTTTTTTTTTTTTTTTTGAGACAGAGCCTCAAGCTGTCTCCCTGGGTAGAGTGCCATGGCATCACAGCTCACAGCAACCTCCAACTCCTGGGCTCAAGTGAGTCTCCTGCCTCAGCCTCCCAAGTAGCTGGGACCACAGGCGCCTGCTACAATGCCTGGCTATTTTTTGGTTGCAGCCGTCATTGTTGTTTGATGGGCCCAGGCTGAATAAGAACCCGCCACCTTAGGTGTATGTGGCTAGTGCCTTAGTCACTTGAGCCGCAGGTGTCAAGCCGGATCCACTAATTCTTTATAGGATGAGTCTTCTAGTAAAAGCTGCCTTGTGGTCCCTTGGAGGAGTTGCTCTATTTTGGTTTTTCATAATGCATGAATTTTTCTGTTGGTTCCTCCTCATGTGCGCTTTCTTCTTGTTCACCTCTTTGTGCACCTTTTTCCTTCTCAGTTCCTCCTTTGCTTCAAATTACCTTGTCTTAGAGTATATGTGATAAAGTGACTTCTTGGTGCAAGGACAAAATGAGGAGAAAGGTAAGGAGCAAGTAGGGAGAAATAGGAGAAAAAGAAAAAAAAAAGTAAAGAATCAGGAAAGAGTAAAAGAAAAGAAAGAGAAGGAGGAATAACAGAAGAAAAAACAACTTGGAGAAAAGGAGATCAGGAAGACAGGCTGACAGTGAGAGAAGAAATAATATTGATCAGACAGTGCTAAGGCCACGCTTGTAATTCGAGGGTTTTGAGGGGGCTGGACTGGGAGAGTGCCTTGAAATTAGGCTGTCCTTACCAGCCTGAGTGGAGCCAAACTCTTCCTCTGCCAAAACTAGGAAGGGAAATAAAAGAGGAAAAACAAAAAAACACTAAGGAAAAATTAAGAATGAAAATGAAATAGAAAAATTTTGCAATATGGTCTTGCCAATACTATCTTCCTAGAGCCAGAGGTAGAAAGTTTCTACGTCCCCTTGAGCCAGATCATTGCTGTGGCCTACCTGCTAGACCACAGATGTGTCCTCCCCAGCTCTCAGTCAAAAAAATGAATAATATTAAGATAAGATTAGATAAAGGAAATTAAAAATATTGCTGTATCTAATAGAGGAGAGAGAGGGAAGTAGAGTAAAAAAAAGAAAGGAGAAAGGCAAGAAAAAAGGAGGGGATATCTTAACTATTACAGAGGCAATTATTGTGGGAGAGATGAGAAAGATAGAAGAGTTTCTGTTCAAAGAGAGAAGGTACTGGAATGAAATATGGAGAGAGGATAAATGAGGCTAAAATACTGTAACCAAAAAATACAGGAGCCCTTGCTCTTGATGAAAATAAAAATAGAAGTTAAGAAAAGAACCAACCATACAAATAAGTGAGAAACAAAACACATGGATACAAAATATTGGAAAGCTCTAAATAACCATAAATAAGTAACCTGAGTAACAAACAAAACAAAAAAAAAGAAAAAGTACTAATAAGAAAAAAGAAAAAAACTAATTCTATATACATAGAAGCATTATATGTGTGTGTGTGTGTGTGTACATATATGGTGGGAGGGTCTGACTTTAATAAAAATGTATTTGTGTTGCAATATATTGCAGGGACATCAGGTGGTGCTGTAGTTTTAGGCGACGGACAACATAGCTGATAATCTCTTTCCAGAACCCAGGCACAGACCAGATCCCCAACTTAGTTGTTCGTAGTGATCACCTGATAATTTCCTCAGCATTCATGTTCTGCGGGGCTGGGAACTCAGATCTCTCCAGAATCCTTTAGGGGCTGGTCTCACCATGCCCCCAGACAACAGTTCTCATGGGGTGCTGGAGTCCCTGAGCCTGTCATAATTGGAGGACTGGTTCTAGCAGGTGGAACTAAAACGGCTATGTTCCTGTAGGAGGCCCACCCTACAACCTTCTCATGACCCATCCATAATGGCTGACCCCTTGCTGGCAGGACCTTCCCAGAATGGTCACCTTTACTACTGCCGAATTGGTGGCAATCTGTCCCAACCAGCCCTCAAATCTGGCTGCCATATACTTTTCGGGTTTGCCCACTCTTCCAGGCAATCCACTCAACGCACTTTCCCTGACAATCAAAAACTGCAAAAAGGCTTCCCTGCGTCCTGGACCTACATGGCTCCCACCAGAGGCCTATGCAAGACTAGCCTAGTGTGTCGGATATCTGCCCTGCTGCTCCAATTCACTTATAGCAACGAGCACTCCACCTCCTCGCAGTGCACCCCAAGCCACAGCTCCAGGCAAAATCTCCTCACCAAACGCTGACCATTTCTCAGTTGCTCTAGGAGAGTTCGGCCTTATGGTCTTCCTGACTCACCATTTTGCTCCACCACCTTGGCTGTTTTGAGGCAAATATTTCTCCTTTTGTCAAATACAGATGCTCCTTGACAGATTATGTCCAGATAAACCAATGGTAAGTTAAAAATGCATTTAATATACCTTACCTAATACGTTTTATATCTTGGCCTAGCCTACCTTCAATGTTATTAGAATACTTAAATTAGCCCACAGTTGGACAAAATCATCTAATATAGCCTATTTATAATAAAGTGAATATCTAATGTAATTTATGGACTACTGTACTGACAGTGAAAAACAGAATGGCTATTTGGTTTCTACTGAACACATATGGCTTTTGCACTATGTAAAGCCAAACCAGCAGTAAGTAATAATTAATGTAAACCAGTTTTGCTGGGTTGGTTTTCCTGTAACTTAGTAAGAACTGCTGCAGGGACAGGAAAGCCTTAGGCAGTATAATGAGGTACTATGGAGAGGGTGTTATGGGGGAAGTTAAGATTCTTCTTAGGTCTTTAAGTAACTGTAAGATCCTGAATTTCTCACTGCCTCAAATAAGCTTACCTAAACTTGGGCCTTGTCTGATTATTAACAGCAGACCATGGGTCACCAGCGCACAAAATAGAAACTGGGCTAAATGAAGTACCAGGACTCTAACTATTATCTAAATCTGGGAAGATTCTTATCTTCCAGCTTTACAAAGGTAAGATCAATGTGTCTGGGTTTAGCAGATCCCAAGCTGTTATCACTGGGGTTCAGTAACAGTTATACTGCACAGCTGACAGCAAATTTAAGCTATTCAAATAAAGCCTCTGCAGAAGACTCTGTGTCCAGAAACATCCAAGACCTTTTTGTATTAATGGGTCTTTAACCCAACTTACTTGGTAATCTCTTAATTCAACAGACATCAGATCGCTTGCGTAGACCTAGAATAGTTTGATGCATCTTCATAGAAGATTACCTTTCATTCCCTCTCACCCCACCCCCCGCCATCACAATCTTATGGTTATTGCTAGTAACATATAATATGATGTTAATAGTCTATCCAAACTGTACCCTCATTATCTGCAAGTCTGTGTTACTGAAATCAATGTTTAAATGACCAAAAGAGGACTTAAGCTATGACTTTTTCATCACAGACAGCCATTTACCATCTCTCTCTCTCATATACACACACCCCCATCTAAATTCTAGCACATTATATGCTATTTTAATTTATTTGTTCTTTCATCAACTATGACTGAACAGGAAGTAGTTATAGGTCAAGCTACAGGATGTAAACATATTTCCAATTATTGATGCTCACAAAGAACTTACATCAAGAAAGAACTAATAAGAATCTGGCTAGGAAGAGCTAGTCTTCTGACTAAGCAGCTAAAATGTTCTGAAGGTTAAAATGAGATAGTTAACCTTTACTGAGCTCATACTGCCAGGCACTATGCCAAGTACTTTACAGGCCAGACTTCTTTTGATTCATAGAGAAACCCTGAGAGTAGGATGACCACAAATCCTAATTTATGCTTGCTGCCCTGGCAAGTTTAGGAAGGAAACTAAAATATTTTACCCCAAAATAAACTTCTTGACATAGTTCAAGATGGCTATTCAGAAAGGCTGGAAATACAAGAACAGCTGAAAAGGGGGGAGGTTTGCTTCTATAGGGAAAATCTACATTGATGCAACCAGGCCTTCTCTGAGGCCCTCCCTTACCCAGATCTAGAAAAGATTAATTCAAAGTCTGATACCTTTAAAGGTCTGAAAGAAACATTTACCATCTCTCTGTGTGGGCTGCTATCTGTAAGGTTCCATCTGCATAGTTAGACCCCCTCTGCTCCTCTGGCCTGTCTTGCTACCATAACCTGATCTATCACTGTAACTTGTTTCGCCACTCGAGCTCCAAGTCTCCACTATTTCAGTAACCTCAGAAGAGTATAAAAGCATCAACCATCTGGCTGATTTTTGAGTGCATGTATTTTAAAAGACTTCCATAAATGTTAATACATTTGTATACCTTTTCTTTTATTAATCTGCCATTTGTCAGCTGATTTTTCAGCAAAGCTTCAGAGGGCAAAGGGGAAGTTTTCCCTTAGGTCCTACAATATCTTTCCACATCAGTATATACTGCTTTTTCTCATTAAAAAAAAGGATACACAGTATTATTCCCTGAGTTAACGTGATCTCAATATTATCTTTAGATGAGCTGCATACATGCTACTGCATTACAAAGCAATATTAAGACTAACAATCTTATACAGACAGACGATATGGTTTAATCTTGAACTAGGTGAGGTCTGAATGACAACTCACCTTGCCAGCTAATAAGTGTCAGCCAGAATGACAACTGAACATTCTTCAACTTTAAATTTGGTATAAGTACAAATTCCAGTTTGCCTTTTTTGGTCACTTTGAAGTACTTCTCATAGAAAATTTTAATAGACAGATACTGTATCAGTAAGCAATTTAAAACTCTCTGAACACCTTAATAAGATTTTACTTTCGCTGAGGTAGATATCTAGTTATATTTGCTCTAAATATGTTTCAGGGTAGAACTAATCCAGTTGTAAGGAATAGAACTTTAGGAAATCGCCTACTTCTTTCTTTAGATACTAGACTTTTTAAGGAAAACCCTAGACTTGCCTTTGAGAACTTTGAGTGTTTACATCAGGAAAGGGGAAACACGGGACACAAATGTGTTCTGTGTGCTGTTAAGACCAGACCTGTATTTAGCTGGCAACACAGTACACGTCTAGACTGCTGCCAATATTTATTAAGAGATCAACATTCGAGAATAATCAGTAGAAGAATTAACAACCCATTCAGTTCTCCAGACAGTCTAATATACAAATTTAGACCACACCTGGCAGTAAGCTACTCATCTACACCACAATGTCCTGCTGCCTGCTGTATACTTCCAATTTGGGCAAAATTGCTTTTGCTGAAATATGTTTTCATGCAAAGCCACTAGCTTATATTGAAGGGTACTATAATTCATTCAACAACATTTATTTGAATGCCTATAATGAAAAGCTATGAAACTCAATGTTATATCCTCTTTTGAAGATTTTTAGGATAAAAGTCTATGTGGTCTTAAGGCCAAGAACAGGCTCGGCACCTGTAGCACAGTAGTTATGGCGCCAGCCAAATACACTGAGGGTGGCAGATTCCAAGCCAGCCCAGGACACCTGCAACAAAAAAATAGCTGGATGGGGTGGCTCCTGTGGCTCAAAGGAGTAGGGCACTGGCCCCATATGCTGGAGGTGGTGGGTTCAAACCCAGCCACAGCCAAAAAAAAAAAAAAGGTAGCTGGACATTGTAACAGGCACCTGTAGTCCCAGCTACTTGGGAGGCTGAGGTAAAAGAATCACTTAAGCCCAGGAATTTGAGGTTGCTGTGAGCTATGATGCCACAGCACTCTACCAAGGATGACACAGTGAGACTCAGTCTCAAAAAAAAAGGCCAATTCTCTTGCCTCAGCCTCCCAAATAACTGGGACTACAGGTGCCCATCACAACACCCGGCTATTTTTTGTTGCAGTTTGGCTGGGGCCAGGTTCAAACCCGTCACCCTCAGAATATGGGCCTGGCACTCCAAGTTCAGACTTCTTTATAAGATATTTTCTTAAAGGTTGTAGAATGGCAAAATGGCAAGAGTACCTCAAAAGATAAATATATCACGCACCATTAGAACATTTTGACATTTGTGAACTATAGCAAGACTTGTTCTGGTTAACCTGGGTCTAACAATTATATGCATTTATTATGAAGGGCAACATAATGATATTAAGTATAGTTCTTATTAAAGAACTTAGTATGTCTGAAGTCTTTTTAAGCTGATAATTACATCTTATTAGACTAAGTAAATAAATCGCCCTCACTTTTTTTTTTTTTTTTTTTGGCTAGGGCTGGGTTTGAACCTGCCACCTCTGGCATACAGGGCCAGCACCCTACCCTTTTGTGCCCTCACTATTAAAGAAAGCACAGGTAAGTGCTTACCTTTGAAAAAGGTAGAAGTTACTCTGTTGTTATAAAACAAATTACCAAAACTAACTCAAAAAGAAACAGAAAAGGCTCAGTGTCTATAGCTCAGCAGCTAGGGCACCAGCCACATACACTGGAGCTGGCAGGTTCAAATCCAGTCTGGGACTGCTAAATAACAATGACAACTGCAACCGAAAAATAGTCGGTGTTGTGGTGGGCACCTGTAGTCCCAGCTACTTGGGCTGAGGAAGGAGAATCACTTAAGCCCAAGAGTTTGAGGTTGCTGTGAGCTGTGACGCCATAGCACTCTACTAAGGGTGACATAGTGAGACTCTGTCTCAAAAACTCTCAAAATTCAACAATAAGAAGACAAACAATTCAATTTTAAAATGGGCAAAAGATGTCAAAAGACATCAAACATGGTAAATAGCACATGAAAAGATGCTAGATATAAGTCCAGTCCATCATTAAGGAAACACAAACCAAAGCGATAATGACAAACTACTTCATACCCACTAGAATAGCTGTAATTATAAAGACAGACAATAATAAGTGTTAGTGAGGATGTGGAGAAATTCTTATGTTGCTTGTGGGAATGTAAAATGGCATCGTTGCTTTGGAAAACAGTGGTAGATCTTAAAATGTCAAATCTAGAAATTCTGCTACTAGGTAGCTAGCGAAGAGCAATAAAAACCTATATCCATGCAGAAACTTGTAGGTAAATGTTCACAGTAGCATTATTCAGAATAGCAAAAAAAAGGGAAACAACCCAATGTCCATTAACTTTTGAATGGAAAAACACAAGAGAGTATTCACCCACAACAAGGAATGAAATACCGATAACATGCTATTATGTAATATCGGTGAACTTCAAAAACATTATTCTACATGAAAGAAGCCAGTCAAAAATAGTCACTTACTGTATGATTCCATTTCTTTTTTTTTTTTTTCTCCTTCGAAACAGATTTTACCACGTCACCCTTGGTAGAGTGCCATAGCATCACAGTTCACAGCAACCTCAAACTCCTAGGCTCAAGTGATTCTCTTGCCTCAGTCTCCCAAGTAGTTGGGACCACAAGCACCCGCAACAATGCTTGGCCACCTTTTTTGTTGCAGTTGTTATCGTTGGTTAGCTGGTCTGAGCCCGGCTCGAACCTGCCAGCCTCGGTGCATGTGGCTGGTGCTGTAACCACTGTGCTATGGGTACCAAATGATGTATGATTCCATTTCTAAGACATGTTCCTTTTTATAGAGACAGGAAGTAGATTAGTGGTTGCCTAGGGCTGGGGGCTGCAGGAAGAGGAATGAAGAATAACTGCTAATGAATACAAGGTTTCTTTTGGGATGATGATAAAGTTCTAAAATTGGATTATGGGGATGGATGCACAATGTTATAAATATACTAAAAACCACTGAAGCGCACATTTTAAATGGGCAAACTTTATGGTATGTATGTCATATCTCAATAAAGCTCTTAAGGCCTGGCAGCTGTAGCTCAGCGACTAGGCGCCAGCCACATACACTGAAGCTGGTGGGTTCAAACTCAGCCTGGGCCTGCCAAACAATAATGACAAATACAACCAAAAAATAGCCAGGCATTGTGGCAGGCACCTGTAGTCCCAGCTACTTGGGGGGCTGAGCCAAGACAATCCCTTAAGCCCAAGAGTTGGAGGTTGCTGTGAGCTGTGATGCTACAGTACTCTACTGAGGGTGACATAGTGAGACTCTGTCTCAAACTCTTAAAATATGCTATATTAATAGAATGGACAAAACTTACACGATCGTCTCAATAGAAGCATGAAAACACATGACAAAATGCAACCCCCATTCATGACTAAATCACTCCACAAACTAGAAGAAATTTCCTCAACCTGATAAAGCACATCTATAAAACATGCACAGCTAATGTATACTTAACAAGTAGTATGTTCCCCTTAAGATGGGGAACAAAGAAAGAAAGGATATGTACCCTTGTCCCTTCTAGTCAACGTTGTATAATAAAAGGGGAAAAACAGGAAGAAGGTCAAAGTAAAGGCTTTCAGATTTGAAAGGAAGAAGCAAGACTTTATTTATTTGCACACATCATCGTCCTGTTTAGAAAAAACTATATCAGCACTAATTAGTGGGTTTAGCAAAGCTATAGTGCACAAGGTAAATGTATAAAAATCAATTGTAGTTCTTTGAACAATACAAAATGAAATCAAGAAAAAAACATTCCATGAAAAAGAAAAAATTACTTAGGAATAAATTTCACAAAGTAGTGCAAGTCTTATACACTGAAAATTACAAAACACTACTAGAAGAAAATAAGGATGATCTAAAGAAATGGAGAGATTCCAGGTGCATGGATTAGAAGAGTCAAGATAGCAATTCTCCCCAAACTCATCTACAGGTTCACAATGCCTATCAAAATCCTTGCAGGCTTTATTTTTTTTGTAGAAATTGCCCAGCTAAACCTAAAATTTACAAGGAAATGCAAAGGATCCAGAGTAGCTAGACAAATTTGAAAAACAACAAAATTATAGGACTTAAGATTACTTGATTTCAACACTTACTATAAAAGTGACAGAAATCAAGACAGTGTAGTATTGGCGTAAAAACAGACATAAAGACCAACAGAACAGAAATGAGAGACTAGTAACCAACCCTTAAGTGGTCAGCTGGAATTTTTTTAAATTTGTTTTTTAAATTTTTTTTAGAGATGAGGTCTTGCTGTTGCTGTTACCCAGGCTGGACTCAAACTCCTGCCCTTACTTCAGCCTCCCAGGTAGGTGGGACTAGAGATAGGTGCCACCACCCACAGCTAGTCAAGTGATTTTTGACAATGGAACCAAGGCAATTCAACTGGGTAAAGAATGGTTTTTTGAAGAAACAGTGCAAGGACAGCTGGACAGCAACATTCACAAAAGATGAATTTAAATTTGTACTTCATGGCATACACAAAAGTTAACTAGAAACTAATCATAATACTAAAAATAAGGAAAAAATACAAAATTTCTTAAAGAAGACATAGGAGAAAAGCATGTTCCATACAACATGAAATTGGTAATTTGGACTATAGATGCTCAACATCTTTTCAGCATGGTAATAATCCCTTGGAAATGGATCAAAACCACTATAAGATACCACTTTACACCCTAGTACTAGAATAGCTATAATAAAAAGACAAACAATAATATAAGTTTAGAAAGCCCTTACCACCTGCTACCAAACTGTACCTTTAGCAATGGTTTAAATGGTACATTTTGTGTTATATAATATTTTACCATTAAAAAAAATAAGCCCTTCCCACTATTTTTTTAAAGGTGGTAAACCAAGTAGAGAAAAAACAAAAATAAAAAATATCTTCTCACAAAGAGAAGTCCAGCTTTAAATGGCTTCACTAGTGAGTTCTATGAAATATTTAAAGATAAAATAACACCATTTTAAGTAATCTCTTCCAGAAAACAGAAAAGAAACAAAAATAACTTAAGAGTTCAATTTAAAGATGTAATTAAAGGATCATGATTTACTACTTGCAGAAAATGCATTATTAAAGTATAAAAGATATAAGGTATTGGATAAGAAGTCTTTTTTTTTTTGAGACAGAGCCTCAAGCTGTCACCCTGGGTAGAGTGCAGTGCCATCACAGCTCACAGCAACCTCCAACTCCTGGGCTCAAGCGAGTCTCCTGCCTCAGCCCCCCAAGTAGCTGGGACTAGAGGCACCTGCCACAACGCCTGGCTATTTTTGTTTTGGTTGCAGCTGTCATTGTTGTTTGGCGGGCCCGGGCTGGATTTGAATCCACCACCTCAGGTGTATGTGGCTGGTGCCTTAGCCACCTGAGCCACAGGCACCGAGCCTGGGTGAGAAGTCTTGAGAACTGTTCTAATCTAGACTTTGTTACCAACTAGTTGTGTAATCTTTGTGAAATTACATCATCTGGCAGGGCTTCAATTTTCCCATTTGTCAACATGGAGGTTCTCCTGAGAAATCTTTTCCATCTATATGACATAATTATATGGCACATTTATTACACAAAATTTTGTTTAAAAGTCACCCAATCCTAAATTGGTATAATCCTTCTGAAAAGCAATGTGGCAATATGTATGTAGTAAGAGCCAGTTCATACACTCTGGCAGAGTATTTCAACTTTGTGATATATATCTAAGAACACACAAAAAAGATGGTCCTATAAAAAATCCACATGTCCAACAAAAGTAGAATAAAATAGTAACATAAAAAAAATCAAATTACTAAAAACTATATGAAGATTGTAGAAAATATTTTTTCTGATGAAAAAATCAGAATGTAAATGATTTCAACTATGAAAATGTACACAGTATATTAAGAATATGCTAAACAAAAGGTAATTTCCATAATGAAAGTAGTATTAGGTTTATGAGTCCATTACATGGAGATTTACTAATTTTTTTCTATATTCCAAATTGTCCTTCTATTTAAACTTTTTGTTCCCCTTGAGACTCCAGAATCATTGTCAAGGACTGTCTCCTTAACCTTCCCCAATAATGACTGCTCTTAGGTGAGTCATTATTTTCAGAACCAGAATTTTAAGCAATTAGTTTTTGGCTGTTAGCTGCCAAAATCTTGTTTCTCTTCACAGAATAGTAAGTTTGGATGCCAATACTTTCAGAGTAATGCTTCTTCCACCTCCAATTAAAACCAACCCCATTTGAGAACATCTTACCTGAAACTACCATAGACTATAAGAAGAATGGAAATCAGAAATGTAGACACTTGACTGGAATCCACCAGGGAATAGGCCCTAGAGAAAATAAGAGGAAAAAATTTAAATCAGATGCAGAAATTCTTCATGGAACTTACAGTCTGATAGAATGCTATAAATTCCACTAGGCTTAGTTTTTATCTTTAAGAAGAAAAAAGGAGATATAAATTAGCATTAACCATATAATTATAATGTATTTATTTAAATAATATAAAATGACATCTACTAGCTTCCTATGAAGAATAAATTGATAGATTCATAGCTATTATTAATGCTCACAGGATGTTAAATGATTATCAATGTAAAAATCTGTCTGTATGATGTACAATGTATGTTTACACTATCCAATTTAAAAAGTATCAAAATATCTACCAAATCAGTGCCAATGACAAAAAGTTTCAATGATTAAACTTTTATCAGTTTACATCACTATTACTGGTTTCAGTGATGGGGTAAATAAAGCTTGCATATCTCTGCTGAATCCCGTTCTTTCCTTCCTTCCTTTGTCTCTTTCTTCCTTTTTTTTTTTTTTTTTTTGAGACAGGGTCTCACTGTTGCCCAGGCTAGAGTACAGTGGAATAGTCATATTTCACTGCAGTGAAGTACTTTATCATTACCTAAAAGTCAAATCAAAACATCTATACCTCCCAAATTCAGTGTCTTAAGATCTACTACTACTGCTTAACTATTTTACTGTATTTCTCAATTCAATGGAGACTCTCTAGAACAGCAGTTCTCAACCTGGGGGTTGCGACCCACAGGAACTGTATTAAAGGACCATGGCATTAGGAAGGTTGAGAATCACTTCTCTAGAAGCTCATCACTTAAAACTTCCTGAAGTTTGGATTAAAGAAAAAACCAGGTCCTCTCTCCTGTAGAGCCTCTGTGCTGTGCTCTAGTCTGCATAGCTGTCATCAATGACTTTTCTTCATGGTCTTAACTTTCTGGATGAGGGCATGACCATGTGCAAAATACCATACGAAGAATGAAATTAGAGCTCTTGATTCTCACCTCCATATCTTGGCAACAAATACGTCAACCCAGAACTAAATGCCTGATTTCAGAAAAAAGTTCTGATTGTTAATGGTTTCTTCTAAGACAGTTTTGTTTCAGCTTTCAAATCAATCTATAAAAAAAATTTGATGAAAGTTCATTATTAACATCATTTTATCATTTATAATAAAACTTTTAAAAAGTTTTTTAAAAAGAATGGCCCACATCACAAAATCTCAAAACTGTAGATGTTGGTATGGATGTAGAAAGAAGGGAACACTTCTACATTTGCTGGTAGGACTGCAAACTAATGCAACCTTTTTGGAATCAGTATGGAGAATCCTCAAAGAACTCAAACTAGACCTCCCATTTGATCCTGCAATCCCATTACTGGGCATCTACCCAGCAGAAAAAAAATCCTTTTATCTTAAGGATTTGCACCAGACTGTTTATCGTAGCTCAATTTACAATCGTCAAAATGTGGAAATGGCTTAAATGCCCATCAACCCAGAAATGGATTAACAAGTTGTGGTATATGTGTACTGTGGAATACTATTCAGCCATTAAAAGAGATGGCGACTTTACATCTTTTGTATTAAACTGGATAGAAGTGGAACACATTATTCTTAGTAAAGCATCACAAGAATGGAGAAGCAAGAATCCTATGTACTCAACTCTGATATGAGGACAACTGATGACCTAGTACACGGTGGGATGTGGGTGGCTGGGGAGTGCGGGGGGGGGGGGGGGAGGGGTGGGGGGGTCACGGGGCATGAAACACATTTTTGGGATGTGTCACAATTATAGAAGAGACTTTACCTAACAAATGCAATCAATGTAATCTGGTTCTTTGTACTCTCAATGAACCCCCAACAATTAAAAATAAAAAAGTTTTGTTACACTGCAAATGGTAAATAATACATAATTAGAAGTTATGATTTCATACACTATTTTCAATTTTAACTACCCCACTATATGTTTTATAAAAAGCTTTTTAACAGAAAAATCTTTTTTTTCCTTTAAGACAGAGTCACCCTCGGTAGAGTGCCGTAACATCACACAGCTCACAGCAACCTACAACTCCTGGGCTTAGGCGATTTTCTTGACTCAGCCTCCCAAGTAGTATAACTTAAACACTTTCTAAAAATTCAACTATGTACCTGGGAGCTGTTCTTTTCTGCTATGTTATCTAACTGGACTCTGCTGCAAAATTAAGACATGGAAACTACACAATTCAGAAAGTAATCTTTTTTCTATTTTACAATAGAGAGCCAACGAGAAAACTTCCAGGTTCACTGAATGTAACTTTTAAAACCACTCCAACATAGTCTCAACATTCTCATTTTCTGAGTAATATATTGTCAACAGCAGTATCTCAGTGTTTCACTTTTTCATTACACTTGACTTTTCTAAATTAAGAAGTTAGACTGCTTTTCCTAACCTGAATAGAAACAAATGGATTCCTTTGCCATGCCTCTTTTTAGCCAATTTAAGATTTAATGAAGAAAGGAGGAATATTTCAAAGCATGGAATCCTATGTATAGATAATATGCATATCACGCTACTGAACAAACTGCTTACAAAAATAGCATTATGGAAAAATTCATCTTGCATTTTGGCACGTGTATCCTAATAACTCCCATTTAGCGTAGAGGAATTATAAAAAACATTAATATTGCATAAATTGCATTTTAGATGTATAGAGAAATCATTTTTGGAAAACATCTGCTTAACATATGTGAACATCAAAACATTTTGCTGTCCTATGACAACTTTATAATGAAATTTTTCTTTTCCACCATCTACCAGGGAATTTTGCCCCTTAAATTCTCTAAGCTTAGGGACTTCTTAGCATAGATGCCTTACATTTTATGAATCACTCCAGTTGATTTCATAAGAGGTTGTCTGAGTTCAAGCAGAAATACATATGTACGTTTTACTAAGTCTTTAAAAAGCCCTGTAGACAAAAGAAACTATTGGTTGATGCTAAGTCTAGGATGTACTTAGAAACAAACACAAGTTCCCCCTCTCTTACTAGCTGTCTTAGCTAACATATAATCTGCATATAATCTGGGTCATGTATCTTAATCAGTAGAAGAAAATAATTATAAAAATAGCAAAACTAAAGTTTGAGTGGAACATGAACTTGAATTATACAGAACTGTGTTATTCAATATAGCAGTCACTGGCCACATGTGAGTATTTAAATTTAAATTTAAAGATTCTGTTCTTTTAGTTGCACTAGTCATATGGCAAGTGTTCAATAGCTAGTGGCCACTGTACTGGATGACCAGATAAATTTGCATCACTGTGTAAAGTTCTACTGTACTGCAATGATATATATCTCTATAGAAAGATATCCATGTTAAATTTCAAAATTGGGGTTCTGGAGTTTTACTGGTGGTAACAGCAACATCGTCTAACATTTTAATCAACATTTAATTCTCACACCATTCTACAGGGTAATTACTACATACCTATAACCCTTTTCTTTTTTCTTTCTTTTTTTTGAGACAGAGTCTCACTATGTCCCCTCAGTAGAGTGCTGTAGTGTTACAGCTCACAGCAACCTCCAACTCTTGGGCCCAAGGGATTCTCTTGCCTCAGCCTCCCAAGTAGCTGGGACTACAGGCGCCTGCCACAATTCCTGGCTATTTTTTGGTTGTAGTTGTTGTTGTTTGGCAGGCCAGGGCTGGATTCGAACTTGCCAGTTCTAGGGTATGTGGCTGGTGCCATAGCTACTGAGCTACAGGCGCTAGACCCTTATAACCCTTTTCTTAAAAAATACCTCGAGAATAAATGTGTTTCAGAATTCAGATTTTTTTGGATTTTGCAAAGAAAACACCCCCATTAGGGTTTGGAACAGTAATCTGTAATCAAAACGAATGTTTCTGCAGTGAGAATGAATATTTACACTAAGTAGAATAAACAAAGATTACAAATAGCTTCATATACATTTGGGTCAGGTTTTCCTGTGAAAGACAGAAAAAACCCTGGGTTTTCAGTTTGGAGTACTGTGAATTTCTGTGATTATTATCATGTTTTGCTTTAGGAGCCAGGTGCAATTCTAAATGTAGACGGCCTAACTCCAGAGTCACCAAAATTGACTTCATTATCTGCCCAACACCTGGAATCAGGAGACCCAAGTTGCTACATGTAATTATACAGTAATTATTCATGCAATGTTCCCTGAGCAGTCTTGTACATTTTTCTGGTCTCTAACATCCTCTTTTGGCCCAGATAACTTTGAAAGCCCAAGTAATTGTTATTTTCAAGAGTCTAGGTTTTTGTATTGTTTCTTTTCTTTTCTTTTCTTTTTTTTTTTTTTTTTTGAGACAGAGTCTTACTATGTCACCCTTGGTAGAGTGCTGTGGTGTCATGGCAACCTCAAACTCTTGGGCTAAAGAGATTCTCTTGCCTCAGCCTCCCAAGTAGCTGGGACTACAGGTGCCCACCACAACGCCTGGGCTAATTTTTCATTACTGTTGTCACTGCTGTTTAGCAGGCCCGGGCCAGATTCGAACTCATCAGCCCTGTTGTTATATGGTCAGCACCCTAACCACTGAACTATGGGTGCTGAGCCAATATTGTACTTTTCTTCCAAAAAAATAAAAACATTGCCAGGAATACCTTTTCAAGCTTCCATTTTGCCGATCACTGACATATTATAGGTAAATCAGCACTGATAAAAATGATCTTGTTTCCAGGTTATTAAAACTAATAACATTTTCTTCTTTTAGTCACCCAATATTTGCAGTTTTTAAATGGCTTAATATAAATTCTATATTATGCCAGTAGAGACCAGATGAAGGTAAGCTGTCATCTTACATGGGGGTAGAGTCTCTGGTTGGTTTACAACCCATGGGAAATTCTTTTTGTCCGTTTTTTTTTTTTTTTTTAATTTGACCAGCCTTAAAGTTTAACCGACAGGCTCTCCTCCCCCCGCTGAGGAGATTGCTTTGTCCAATGTTTATAAACGCCCTTGGTCTCCTAAAGTAGGCTCACTTTTCACCTTCTCTGCAAACTCATAAAAACAAGCATACAGTGGTTTCAAATATGTCTAAACATGTTTCCATGGCTGTTAACGATGTGGAAGAAGGCTCCTCCTACACCTTCTGTTCTGCTCTTTGCCCTAACAAAGAGTTGAAGTAAGATTCATCAGCACTTCAGAATTAACAGAGATTTGGGGCTTTTATTACAGGAACTGGAGTCTGGGGCTTGGGGTAAGAGTAGGATAGACTGGTAGGCAGGGAGGGAAAAGGCATTCCAAAGAAAAAGGGTTGATAGTTTGGCCAATTCACGAAAATAAATGCCCAAGAAAATTATTTCCTAGCCTCTCTCTAGCCTATACTTTTCCAACTAAAAAGCAAAAAGAAACTAGATAGATACATGCAGTTGAGACATGCCACAATCAGGTCAGCCAAATGTACTGAAAACAGACTTGGTGATGTATTAGTACAGGTCAGGTGTTGAGTTGAAATATTTTACATTAGTCATTGCAAAGACCACTGATTCTTAAGGGCATCCCTTCACCCCAGCCTTTACCTTAATAGATAAACACAAAGAGCTACCAGAAATTTCTCTCATATATTAAGACTCTACACTCTAAGATTTTTCAGAACCAAATTTTAGTAGCTGCTCTACAAATATCTATTTCTAGCTGCTTTACCAGCAAGTGCTTATAACACATATCCTGCTAAGTCATGCCAAACTGAGACACAGAGAGTACTGTTCTATAATGTGTTCTACGTGTCAGCCTTCCAGCTATACAACGAAAGCATTCTTGTCCACCAAAACCCAAGCAACTACTATTCCAACACTGCACAGACACTGCTTTACACCAGTACTTCCCAAACTTTTTTGTACAGTTTAACTCTTAAAATTGAGGACCCCCGAAGAGTTTTGTTCATGTGAGTTACAGTTAGTGATATTTACCATATTAGAAATTAAAGCTCAGAACAAATCTTAAATATTTATTAATATGTTTATATGCAATGAAACCACTGCATGTTAACACAAACATTTTTTAAAGGAAAAATAACTCTTTTCTAAAACAAAACAAAACAAATTTAGACAAACATGGTGAATTCTGTACATTTTTGCAAACCTCTTTAATGTCTGGCTTAAATGGAAGACAGCTGGATTCTCATATCTGCTTCTATATTTACTCTCTTTCCATACATTGCTTGGGTTGAAGTCTATGGGAGAATAAACCCAGCCTTACGCAGATGGGTAGTTAGAAAAGGGACGAGTATTCTAATAACCTTTTCAGATAACTAAGAATATTCTTCTTGGATACTACACTAAAATTCAACAAATGGTAGTTTCACTGCAATGTGGAATCTGAAACTGTACCAATGGTCTCCCCCGTCCTACCATCCTGTACTTTTGGATGGATCTTGTACCTGTGGATGGATGAGTAGCATTATGCATTGATAATTTGGAATATACTGATTCACTGAGTTATACAGCTCTTCCAGATGTTATTTTTCATCATATAGTATCTGAAAAATCACCTTTGTTGATAACATTCTTGAGGCTCATGATAGCAAATACAATTTTTCCAAAATTCTAATTTTTACTCAAAAGCTCAAATTTTATCATTGGCAAAATTTTTTTCTGTGAAATGACAGGCTCATTTTTTGAGAAACTATTTGCTAAACACTCATCTGAATAACTCTAGTCTGTTTAGTCATTCTTTTTTAAAACTTTTTATTTATTTTTAATTATTATGGGTACATAATAGTTGTTATCTTTATAGAGTAAATGTGATGTTTTGATATAGGCATATAATGTGAATTAATCAAATCAGGGTAACTGGGGTATCCATTACTTCAGGCATTTAACATTTGTGTCAGGAAAATCCTATTCCATGCTTATAGTTATTTTCAAGCATACCCTAACTTATCACTCTGTTGTACTATCTGCCAGTCATTCTTTTGAGTAAAAATGGTATTCCAAGAAGAAAAAAATCAAGTTCAGCTAAAATCTCAAATGACTATACACGTGTTTTTCTCAAGATAACCAATGGACTTATACAGCAAAAGTGCTTTGTGGAAACTTTCCATTTTACCATAAATGTACGCTCAAGGGTTGAGAAGAAACTTCTACTGCTTAATCAAAAACATTCTAATTAAAAAAATTTATTTTTGCTTATACATATAGAATGTGTGTGTGTGTATATATATATATATTTTTTTCTTTTTTTGAAGGGGAGGACAGGGTCTTGCTCTGTTGCTCAGGCTACAGTCGCATCATCATAGCTCAAGGTAAACTCAAGCTCCCATGCTCAAGCCTGGAGTCTCCTGCCTCAGCCTCACAAGTAGCTAAAACTTAGAGGCACACCCTGTGACTGGATAATTTTTTATTATGTTGTTCAGGTTGGTTTCTAACTCCTGGGCTTAAGCAGTCTTCCTGCCTCAGCCTCCCCTAGGATTATAGACATGAGCCAACTGTGCCTGGCCACAACTGGCCTTTTTTTTTAAAAAAAAAAATGTGTGCCTGGTGGTGAAGAACTCGGTAATTCCTAGCACAGCCTTGATTCATGTGATAGCATGCCAGTGGTTTTATACATTGTAGCTTTTTCACAATGAAGGAAAAAAAAGTGCCGAAGGAAAAAAAAGTGCCAAATGAAAAAGACAAGTAATTTTAGTAGTACTATGAAAACAATTTGTCCTTACAGATCCCCTAAATCGGTTTCAGGAACTCCCAGTGGTCCTTGGGCCACACTTTGAGAACTGTTGGTTTATACTTTTATCCACAAACCCTGGCTATACAAACTGCTAGCACCTTCTCATATATAACTCTTACACACATATCATAATAATCACCAAAAATCAGAAATTTTTTGCTATCTAAAATTTTTAGATGCAGTTATATGCAGTAAGTGATTTGTATTCCAGGCCCAAAGAAATGCTGATTTTTCTCTGTATGGGAATATGTCAAAACAGGATTTAATGTGTACCTTTGTCTAAAAAAAATCTTACTAACTTTATAATGTCTGCAGTAATTATCTCTCATATTTTCCTATTTTTAAGAAAAAATGAAATGGGTATCTTATCAAATATAAGTTTAATAAATTAAATTTAATCATTTATGTTCAAGGAATAAAAAGGACAGTCACTTAAGTAGCTTACAATCTAGTAAGGAATGCACAAAGTGGCAGAATGTAGTGTTCTAAAGAGAAATAATATGCTACAGAAAATTCTGGGATGCCAATACTAGTAGTGAACGAACTATGGCCTACTTTCCTTCCAAGAAATACAGCCAAGCTCATCTGTCTAGGTATTCCCTATGGCTGCTCTAGCACTTCAGCATCAGAGTATCTTTTTTGGGGGGGAGGGGGGAACAGAGTCTTATTTTGTCACCCTCAGAAGAGTGCCATGGTGTCACAGTTCACAGCAACCTCAAACTCTTGGGCTTAAGCAATTACTTTTGCCTCAGCCTCCCAAGTAACTGAGACTACAGGTGCCTGCCACAACACCGAGTTATTTTTTTGTTGTAGTTGTCATTGTTATTTAGCTGGCCCAGGCTGGGTTTGAACCTGCCACCTTGGTGCATGTGGCCAGTGCCATAACCACTGTGCTATGGGCGCTGAGCCAGAGTTGAGTATTTGTGACAGAGACCAAACGGCTCATGAAGCCCAAAATATTCACTATCTGTTTCTTTACAGAAGAAGTTTGCCAACTTTGTGGTGTACTGTTGTTTACTGCGGAAGGGCACCTGGCTAAGAGGGCCAGTAGATATTAAAATACAATCATCCTTTCCTCTTGGGTTATGCACGTCCACAATGGCCACACAATTTGATGAGCAAAGCGCCATCAGCAAAGCATCCTAGTGGGTGGATGCAGTCATGTGGGGGAAGGGTATCTATTCCTCTCCCAAAGGTGGTATTTGCTAACCTGTGCCCCAGAAAGGCCCGTTTCCTATTTTACACAAAGGTGTGTATATGTACAGGCTAGCAATAGTCCTCAGCATCTCAGAATCAGACCATGAAGATAAGGTGGATTTCAAATATCAAAAAATTATTATTCCTTAATTAGCGTCAAATATTTCATAAAAAGAATATATTAATTTTTTTACATTTTACCAAAACTAGTATAGTGAAAAAATGATTATTTCCATCAAAGGTACAAAATCTGATGACTCAACAAATTCATAAGAAAGAAAGGTATTTGACAAGTACCCTTGTAAAAAACACAATAATTAAGAAAGTGAGGTGAAGGTTATGTTAGCCAGTTTGATGAAAGTATTTAAAAATTGTATATAAAGTAAGCACACTGTACTCCATAAATGCATTAATGTACACAGCTATGATTTAATAAAAATAAATAAATAAAATACTAAAAAAAAAAAAGAAAGAAAGAAAGAAAGGTATTAACCTCCAAAGGAATAAAGACGATTGTGAGTCAATTTGTTTTCAGCTACGTTTTATTCCCTAGGACAGATATGAAACAGAAAGAAGAACCCACATCAAAGGCTTCTATGGCAATACACTTCAACTCTACCCAATGAAACACCCTCACAGACAAGTCCTCATACCATAACTTCAACATCATATGCATTTTATTGTGCTGTAAGCATACATCCAGCAACACTTATTGTAACTCCCGTGTTAAGACACAAGCAGCCAGAACAGTCCTCTACATGTACTGGCTGTTACAAACATATTTATAAGGCAAAGGGAAAACTTAGGCAATTGGTTTCCTTAGACAAGTACAAGCTAGGATAAAATGATTTATGCATTTCCATTTGACCAAGAGACTCATTTGCACACACACAAAAACTATAATGCAGTTTTTGAAGACATCTTTGTGTCACTATCCAAGACTACTTTAGAACTTGAAAAAAAAAATCTCCTTAAAAACTTGCAAATATTTGGGCTGCGCCAAATAAATATTTCAAAAAAAGAACTGCACCTGAATGTCTAGATACCCTCCCAGGATATGCAATGCCCATATGTCCCAAATATTATAATTGAAAGCAGTAACTCATACAATTCTAAAATTTAGACTTTAAGAAGAAAATTTCCAATGACTAACAAAAATGGGTGCTACACACTGACATATAGTTACTTCCTGGGAGCTAGGGACACTTCTAGTGACAAATCCATTTCTGTGGACAAGCAAAAAGGAGCCTAACAGTTTAAGCCACACCTCCTCCACTACATCTAACAAGACAAAACAGTTGAAAAAGAAATGTCTCCTGAGTCTTAGAACAAGGGGAATTTTTGAGACAAACTGACTTTCAATAACAAATCTCTAAGGCCCTTGGGGTAATTCTACCTGCATACACTAGGGTCACCCTAAATTTGATACATCTAAAATCCAACAGGTCTTACCCATTATCTTGCGGTATCTAATGTCTGCTACAAGTTCCAAGTAGAATAAAATGCCTCTGGTCACTGTGCTGTCCTATCTTACCCAGCACTGCATGCATGAACTCCATTTAAATGAGTACTCTCCTAGGTGTTGGCACTCCACAATGAAGACTCAGCCCCTAACATCCACCCACTACTTTTGTCTTCCATTAGATAATTCTAATTGATAATTCTGAAACTGCCTAATGGGAGACAAAAGTAGTGAACAGGCTACCAAATTAAGACATGACATAGGTGTAGGAGTTCATCTTGAAGACCTATATGAGGTTTGGCCTCCTAGGGGATCATACGTAGTCAAGCAGTTCAGCTGGTCTAGAGTGGGAGCAAGTATGGGTGCAAGAGACAGAGAAAAAGTAATAAGCAAAAGCTATTATAGAACACAGTCACACAAAAGAGAGACAGAATTAGATGGGGCGGGGTGAGGGAGGAGAAAGGAGGGATAGGAAATGAAAAGAAAGGCCAGCTCATCAAGGGCTATCAAACCTGGTGCCATCCTGACACAATCTGGCCTTTGCCTCCAACACACCATGGAACTTGCTCTCCCCAATATCAACAATCTTCTTAACTGCTTAATCTAAGAAACACTCTGGTTAATATTTTACTTGAGTGATTTCCTCTCACCCCTTACAGGATCTGACAATAGCAGCTACTTCCTTGTCTTGAAACAAGTTTATCCCAAGTCCATGAAATCCTACTGCATTTCTTTTCCACTCTCTGGCTCCTAACCTTCTCCTTTTCCTCTGCCTATCAGGCCCTGTCATCAGTTCTCTTTACTTCTTACTCTACACATTGTCTCTGGGTTAAACTGTCTACATTCATGTCTTTAGTTACCAACTATATAGGTCAAGGACTCCATTCTTTAAGTAAAACAACAATCTTTTATTGAGTAATGTGTCAGCACTCTCCTAAATACTTTACATTACCCTCATTTCACAGATGAAGAAACTGAAATATAGTGAGGTAAATCGAACTACTTTATTCATTGTTTTTCATAATTCACTCTACAATGAAGAAATTGAAAAGAATGGCATGAAAGACTGTTACAGGAAGAAGCAAGTTGAAGACTCACATATCACATAAAACCGCTTCGATTAAAAATGAGACTATTTTACATCTCTGTGTGATTTGAGTTTTTTAAATAACACTAAAATTTTAAAAAATGAGTATAGGATCCTGGCAACATGTTAAGAAAAAAAGCCAAATTAGTGTTAGTGATGTCTAATTTAGCTATATTTGTCATCTATTTTTAACTAAATGCTAAAAGTTTATGTTGTACAGTTAGATTTGTAATAAATTACACTATTCTATAGAATTTATTTTTCAAAGAGTCAAATTAAAGACAATGGTTTTCTTAAGCTTTTAACAGCTTGAACATTAAAATTATGGGTTAAGGTTCATTCACTCACATTATCAGATCAGGTGAGGTTTTGATTTAGCACTAAAAGCTGCTTCTAAATAAATATATAGTGACTGGTACTACTTTTCACACAGGAGGCTCAAGCGGCTAGGGTGCCAGCCACATACACCTAAGGTGGCGGGTTCGAATCCCCAGCCTGGGCCCGCCAAACAACAATGATGGCTGCAACCAAAAAATGGCCGGGTGTTGTGGCGGGCGGGCGCCTGTAGTCCCAGCAACTTGGGAGGCTGAGGCAGGAGACTCACTTGAGCCCAGGAGTTGGAGGTTACTATGAGCTGTGATGCCATGGCACTCTACCCAGGGGGATAGCTTGAGACTCCTGTCTCAAAACAAAAAACAAAAAACAAAAAACTCCCATACCCTATATATATTTGAAAAGAACGCCTAAAAACATTTAAGCAGCTACTATAAGCTTAATTGCAGATGGAGCTGAACAAATATTAAAGAGTAAACACACACCTCAGTCCCTTTCCCATAAGACACTACTTTATATCTATTGGATAGTCTTGGCGGCACCTGTGGCTCAAAAGGGTAGGCCACCGGCCCCATATGCCAGAGGTGGTGGGTTCAAACCCAACCCCGGCCAAAAAAACCCAAAATTCTACTGTACTTTGGATAGTCTTTATATTTAGTAACACAAATGGAATCTTAATTGCTATAAAGTCTTAAACTCATTTTAAAAAAGATAGAGACCCTTCTTTAAGTAAGGTTAGTTTGATGGGTATTTTCCACAAATTTTTAGTTTGTAAAATCCAAAATTGTGAAGTTTTATTAAATAACTGAAAAACTATATAATCTAACCAGTTAATTATTTAGCTTGAAAAAACAAGGATAGCGCACTAAAAGGGAAGCTGTGACAGAAGCAGCCCCTAATTCAGTTCCCTGAATTTGCAATAAAACAGGAGGAAATATTTTCTGTAGGTTATGAAATATTAAAGAACATCTGTTTATTGAACACCTCAAAGAAGTCTGGGTTGGGGGGGAGGAGAATGGAGGAGAAAAAAGAAATTCAAAAGGAACAAAAGCCATTATTCTAACCCTCTAGGCCCAGGGCATGTGTATATAGGAATAGCAATATCCACAGCCACAGGAGGAATTATCTCTTATCTTATGGAAGAGCGAAATTCCAGACAAAGTGAAAGGTTAGTTTTTGTTTATTATGTGGGTTAAAATACGGCACACTCAGAGTCTAGGTTTATCAGTAGGATTTTATCTGATAGAATTTTAACCTCATCTAGAAACATCACTTCTCTTTCATCAGTGTTGTAAAAATCGTAAGAGTCATACAATAATATTTAGAAAATTAATCAGGTAGATGGAAGGGGCAGATGAGACCGGAATCAAGACCAACTAGAACATCTATAATGATCTAGGCATGAGGTGATCAAGTCTAGTTTAGTAAGAAGTGGAAAGAAAAGAGATGATATAGATAGAAATTGTATTTTGAAAGAATCACCACACCAGAAAAAGAGAATGAAGGAGAGGGCAAAAATAAAAATTTCTATGGTTTATGAGAAGCCCTAACATGACCACCAACTTACCCTGCTGACAGTGGTGGGCACCAAAATCCCACATTCACATAGGCAGCTGCAAGTGACAGCTCAAGGCAGAACCCTTGACACAGATCACCTCTCCTTGGCCCACTGTTCACTCAACAACGCACCCAAAAAGCACCAGCAATCAGCAACATCCAGACATTCTATCTTCCTCCTACAAAACTGAGGTGCTCTGATGTCTTTTGACTTTAAAAGACCTAACTCATTTCTCCACCAGAACTTCAACTCTATGCTGGACTAGGCTCTTGCTTTTACATATCCTCTCAGCATTCAATCCTTGGTTTTTTCTGAGCAGCTGGCACACTGCTTGTTGTATCACTTTGGCATACAATAAAGAAGTGTATGTGCTCAGTAAACTGGGGCAGTGAGATATAAGAAATTTGCCCAAGGTTACACAGACAGAAAGCGTCAAATAGGAAGAGTCAGTATGTCTCTAATAGTCTATGCTTCTACCACAGCACACTGCCTCTCTCAACATAAGCACAAGAACATGAGGGTTGAGAGAGGACCATCTAATTTGACTGAGAGGTTACAGGTAATTTTCTACAGCAGTTTTGAGAACTGTGGGTAGAAAGTGGAAGCAGTTGAGTTTGTATCATTTCTTAGGGAACCCTAACACTAGAGAATAGAGGCAAAACCGAATGACAATGTGACAGGTGAATGGAGTGGCTGTGTTCACTTATACATTTTTAAGGATAGCAAAGACCTGCGCTGTGGGGTGGCTCAAACCTATAATACCAGGGTTCTGGGAGGCTCAGAGGAAGGACTGCTTGGAGGTCAGGAGTCTGAGGTTGTAGTGAACTATGGTCACACCACTACATTGCAGCCTGGGCAACAGAGAGCGAGCCTGAGAAGAAGGAAGAAGAAAGAAGAAATCTGGATTCCCTTCAAAGAATAATAAATATCTAAGACCTGTGGAAATGAGCCAAGTAAAGATCCAAAGAAAGACATCAAGAATTGGGTGAAGGTGAACTGTGGAAGGTTTCCCAGAAGACTGGTTGAAAAAAGAGAGGTATTTTAAACAGAAGAAATGGCATATATAATAGTGAGAAGTTGGAAATGTACCAAATTAGTTCACCCTGAAGAGGAACAATTCCTAAGAAAATGAGAACAGGGTTAAAGACATGTGGAGCACAGAAGTGTCTTGTTAAAATAAAATAGTTAAGAATATAGACTCTTCAGGCCAATGGCCTGGGTTCAAATCTTAGCTCTGTCCTGAGAGGACTGTGTAACCTTGGGCAAATTACTTAATCTCTCTCCTCTTCAACTCTTCAATGTCTTCAAGTCTTCAAGGTTCTTACCTGTGAAATGAGGGGAATGATAATATGTATCTCATAGAGTTAAGCCCTAAATGAATGTTACCTGGTGGATGGAATAACATATGTTATTATGTTTATGGGAAATGAGAAAATAAGGAAAATTATTTTAATAATTCTGTAAGGGATAATAGTTAAAATTGATTCAAGATTTATCTTACTCTGAATAATTTCATTATTTAATCCTCATTACTACCCTATGAGTTAACTTTTATTATCCATAATTTACAGGGAAACTGTGGAAGAGAAAGGTTACATATCTTCCTCAAGGTTACAAAGTTAGTAAGTAAATAGAGTCTGGATTCAATCAAGAGTCTAGACAGTTTGGTCCAGAGCTGTAAAATACTCTGCTTACTATGAGTTATCTGCCATTTTGGAGTTCCCAGGTAAAGACTTCAGGAACTAAAAATTATTTGTCATTTCTCAGTAGAAAAATCAAATCAAGGTCATCACCAGGCCCCTATTTTTCCAGAATCCCAAAGCTATGCAGAATGACTGACTGTAAGTGAAATAAGGGCTGCTTGTAGCAGGGAGAGTGAAGAAACGTTAACCCTTAGAAGTTAAAAATCTTCTCTATCTCCTCTGGGATATAAGGTCCTATTTGGCTACTTAGTCCTTCCACCCCTTTTCTCTTCCATTCATAGCACTACAGTTTCCAAAGCAAATACTGTTTTAATTTTGATCCCTTCAATTTATTCAATCTAATTTTATTTGCATTAAGTATTACTATAGAGTATAAGGAAAAGGCATACCTATCCTTAGTGTAACAGATGCCAGGACTGGCCATGGATCAAAGTCCATAATAGGAAAACACAGATCATTTATGTCTTATGACTAAATTGGAGGTGATACATTAATTGCCTCCAAATCAGCAGTAAAATGTAAGGTTTCCAAATAATATATTCCAAAATAAAAGCTTTTAGGGTCCTGAAATTTTTAACATTATCTTTTTTCTATTATTTATAACACATTAATATATCATAGCATGTATCAATAATGTATTATAAATAGATATATTTTATAATGAAATCCCCAGCAATGCTTAGATTGACTTCAGAATCTGAATAGTTTTCTAGTTAGTGCATGTTAAATGTGGCCAGCATTAATCAATTCAATATAAAAGGCAATTTAATGTGTAGCATTCATACAGTTTAAGTGCCCCAACTCCCATGAAAAAAGTATTGTTGCTGTTTTTCCCTGATATTATAAATTCATGTTTTCACTAAGGACATATCTGAATTCCAAGTTTCCTCTGGTCCCACCCACCCTCATTTAGAACTCCCACAGCACAACTCCTTATAGAGAGAAATGCAGTGTCTACTTTAAAGTGCCTTTATTATGCTAAGGATTTAGTGACTCAGAAGGAACAGAAATGGTATAATAGAACTTTAATAAAATCAGCCTTAAAAAAAAAAAAAAGAAAAAACAAGTTCTTGGGGAGAATGGGCTAATGTCTTAAAGAAAAATAAAAGGGACAGGGTCAGGTGCAGTGGCTCATACCCGTAATCCTGGAACTCTGACAGGCCAAGGCAGGTGGACTACCTGAGCTCATGGGTTTAAGACCAGCCTGAGCAAGAGTGAGGACCCCTATCTTGAAATAGCCAGGCATTGTGGCGGGCACTGGTAGTCCCAGCTACTTGGGAGGCTGAGATAAGAGAACCACTTGAGCCCAAGAGTTTGAGGTTGCTGTGAGCTATGACAGCACAGCACTCTGAGAGTGACAAAGTGAGACTCTGTCTCAAAAAAAAAAAAAAAAAAGAACGAACGAAAGAGGGGCGGCGCCTGTAGCTCAAAGGGGTAGGGCGCTGGCCCCATATGCCAGAGGTGGCGGGTTCAAACCCAGTCCCAGCCCAAAACTGCAAAATAAATAAATAAATAAATAGAAAGAAAGAAAGAAAGAAAGAAAAGGGACAACAGGCAAACATCTGGCCAACATTAACATCGCTCAAATACCTCTTAAATAGTGTTTCCTAAGGTAGATTCTACCTGGACAAAAGTTTCTTCAACAATTTAGTTGATTTATATGACTAAAAGAAGTTGAAGGACAAGGTAAGTTTGTTAAGTGCCCAGTTAAACACAATTAAGTTGACTACTAGGCTTTTGGTGGTTTTTTCCTTTTTTGAGACAGAGTCTCACTATGTTGCCCTTGGTAGAGTGCTGTGGCATAACAGGTCACAGCAACCTCCAACTCTTGGGCTTAAGCGATTCTCTTGCCTCAGCCTCCTGAGTAGCTGGGACTACAGGTGCCTACCACAACACCTGGCTATATTTTTTTTTTTTGGTAGATTTTGGCCGGGGCCAGGTTTGAACCTGCCACCTCTAGTATATGGGGCTGGTGCCCTACTCCTTTAAGCCACAGGCGCTGCCCCTATGCCAGGTTTGAACATGCCACTCTTGGTGTATATGGCTGGTGCTATAACCACTGTGCTATGGGCACTGAGCCTCGGCTTTTGGGTTTTAGTGAAGACCTTCATGAAACCAATAATATATTTTCTCACAAAACTTCTCCTCCTCTTCTTTTTGTTAGGACACCTAACAGGTTTTATGTCCCAGAGCTTAAGCTTTTGGAGCTCTGATCTAAAATAAGCAATCTTTTCTCAACACCAGGGTAATGAAAAACCCACTCATTAACTCTTGATTCAAAAACTAAATATAGGCACAGCGCCTGTGGCTCAAGTGGCTAAGGTGCCAGCCACGTACATCTAAGGTGGCAAGTTTGAATCCAGCCCGGGCCTGCCAAACAACAATGATGGCTGCAACCAGAAAATAGCCAGGCATTGTGGCGGGCGCCTGTGGTCCCAGCTACTTGGGAGGCTGAGGCAGGAGACTCGCTTGAGCCCAGGAGTTGGAGGTTGCTGTGAGCTGTAATGCCATGGCACTCTACCCAGGGGGACAGCTTGAGGTTCTGTCTCAAAAAAAAAAAAAAAACTAAACTAAATAT